>JAMRYI010001211.1:0-38512 GCA_029231635.1 Ditylenchus weischeri
GTTGTAACGCTGTATAATATAGCAGACGCGGAACACGAAGTAAACAGTATAACTTTATATAGCACAACAATTACAACACGATAACAATAACTAACTATATGATCACTTACTATCAAGCCACAACACTAGAGTCAACTGCACAACATATCGTGTCAGGACAAAACAACATTCAAATATTCACATCGCCACAACACCCCCACACTTAGATAAGAGACGCATAAAGAATTTAGATTTTTAGAGGAATAGAGACGAGCACGGAGAGTAGTCAAAATACAAAACACATATTCAATTCAATGGACTGTGGAAACCGTTCGCAGGGCTACTAGGAATCCGAAGAAAACACCCCGCTAAGATGAACCTCCCTATCAAACCTCCGTAAGAAGTGTAAAGAGACAGGGCCATGAATGAATAAAATGAGTTGAAATACCACTAACTCTCACACCCTCCCTTATTGAAGCGCCTACGAATAGCGTACTGCTTTTTCGTAGGGTCAAAAATAAACCTTTGAGGAGGCTGGCGGAATCTATTAGAGGCTCTAAGTGGGTTCGTTTGGGCTAATGGAGAAATGTTAACTACCGGAGAATTATTTCTTTGAGCAACTTCTTGGAATTCTGGAGGAGCATTATTCTTAGGAGCACCACCACCACCATCGCTGAACATCGGGTCATTCAAGGAGAAGCGAGGAAGCAGCTGGTTTGCATGTCGAAGATGAGGAGCGCCAGCATCAGAGACCACTTTGTAGAGAGTACTCAGCTTTTCTTTGACTTCGCCCTTTCCCATGTTGACTTCAGGCCTTGGTATTTGCGGAAGAAGACTTTATCTGAATTAAAGAAAACCCGAGAGCGGGCGTTATGATGCCTATTAAAGTTACGCTCCATAGATAAGTTGTACTTATCAGCCTCAGCGGGACGATACGACTCGGTAGGTTTTACTAGAAATTTCTGTTCGAAGAGTTCGGCCCAGGAACAACTCAGCAGGTGTCTTACCCTGAATCGTTCCATTAGGAGTCGACCGGTATGTTCGGAGGTACTCCACAATAGCCAAACTCACAGAATTTGTAGATCGAATTTTGAAATAGTCCGCTTGAAAGTATCCACAAACCTTTCGGCTTGTCCGTTACTGTGGATGGTAAGGAGAATGAATAACTTGAATTCCCTTATTTTTGCAAAAGATTTGAATTCATATGAAGTGAATTGGGATCCGTTATCCGACACTAAGACTTTTGGATAACCATATCTTGCAAATAGAGAATCTAATACTCGAATCAAACAATTTGAAGTAATGTTTTGCATGCGAAAAACTTCAGGCCATTTGGAGAAAGAATCAACAATGCACAAAAAATGCTCTCCCAAAAAAGGTCCAGCGAAATCAACATGGATTCTATCCCACGGATTTCCTGACTTTGGCCACGGATGAAGTGAGTTTTTAATTGGATTTTTCGCAAAATTTGAGCAATTGACACAACCTTTACTGTGGTTTCAATGTCAGAATCTAGACCCGGCCAGTAAACATAATTTCTAGCGAGCGCTTTCATGCGCGTAATGCCAGGATGGCCCAGATGTAGAGTTTTAAGATTCGAGATCTCAAAGAAGTAGGAATGATTACTTTATCATCGAAGAGTAAGCAACCTTTGATTGCGTAGAGAGTTCCTTTGCGTAAATGAGGCAATGGGACCCGGCTGAGTATGTCTAGGCCAACCACTGTAAATATATTTTAGAACTTTGACAGTACCAGATCAGAAGTTGTGGCTTCAGCTATCTCTTGGCTAGTGACAGGAATTGTTTCTAATTGATGAATCAAAAATTGTTCAGTACTGCCTTCCACTAACGCCAGTTGTGAAATGACAAATTCCTCATCGTCACGTGGATACTCAGCTACAAGTCTAGAAAGGACATCCACTTGTCCGAAATCAGTTGTATGAATGTATTGGATTTCAAAATTGTAAGCACTCAAAATCAATGCCCATCTTTGAAGTCTACTCGCAGCGTAAATAGGTACACCTTTTTTAGAACCGAAAATAGCGAGTAGGGGCTTATGATCTGTCTGTAACAGGAATTTATGTCCAAAGAGATATCGATGAAACTTTTTTGACAGCGTATATGAGTGCTAAACCCTCCTTTTCAATTTGACTGTAGTTAACTTGGGAAGCGTTGAGAGTCCTAGACGCATGCTCTACAACCTTAATTGATCCGTCCGGAAATTTATGAGAAATCGTTGCTCCGATACCATCTTTAGAAGCATCAGCCGATACAATGATAGGTTTAAGAGGGTCGAAATGAGCTAGAAGAAGATCAGAAGTGATAATATCTTTCGCCTTTTCAAATGAACTTTGACATTCTTTCGACCAAGCAAAAGGCACATCTTTCTGAAGTAGTTTATCTAGAGGAGCTCGAAGGGACTTCATGTCTTTTATGTATTTTCCGTAAAAATTAACAGCTCCAAGAAAAGCCCTCACTTGTGAAACATTTTGAGGTATCGGCATGTTCCTAATGGCTGCAAACTTGTTTGGGTTTGGCTTAATTCCGGTCGAATCAACTATTTGTCCTAAGTAACTGATTTGTTCGAGAAAGAATTTACACTTTTCAAGTTTTAGAACAAAACCAAAGGATTCGACTTTTGAAGGACAGAATTTAGATCTTTCGCATGTTGCTCTTTTGTAGGACTAGCAACTATTATATCATCCAAGTAAGCGAAAGCAAATTTAAGATCAACGAGCATTTGATCCATGACCTTTGAAAGATCGATGGAGCAGATTTTATACCGAAGGGTAAACGCTCGTATTGAAAAAGTCCTCGATGCGTATTAATGGTACACAACTTCTTGAGTATGTGTCCAGCTCGATTTGAAAGTATGCATCGGACAGGTCTAAGCAAGAGAAAACTTAGAATTGTTGAGTTTCGAGAAATTTCACTAGGCAGAGGTAAAGGGTGCTTATTCAACTCGAGAACATTGTTAAGCCCCGTAGAAAAGTCTGCGCAAACTCGAACTTGTCCATCTTTCTTTTTGACCACTACAATCGGAGCTGCCCATTCACTGAAATCAATGGGACGAATGACCTGTAACTGTATTAAACGGTCGAGCTCCCGATTTATGTCACCTTCTACTCCTAGAGGGACTGGTCTTTTAGGCATAAATATAGGCTTAGCCTCAGATTTTACATGCAAACGCGCTCTGACTTTAGTACAATGGCCTAGAATATTCTCGTTGAAAAGCTTTGGAAATTTTGAACTAAGCTGATTTTGTCGAAGTCTCCACTGAACTTGGGTCCAAAATCTTGCTTTGATGTGTGGTGACGTTATTGAGACAACAAATGTCAGAAAGTCTATTGACTAGGCCCAATGCCAGTAACCAAGGACGGCCCATAAGATCAAAATAATTATTGTCAACCACGTAACATTCAAGATTTTGAACTGGTTCGTTGAGATACTGAATGTGAAGAGAACACTTGCCTCTAGCATGGAAAGTGTGGCCTGTAAAAGATTTGCCCAACACTTTAATCGGTTCAAGATAAGGTTTTCCTATTTTACGCCACGTATTTTCTGTAATAAGAGTGGCTGATGAACCAGAATCAACGAACAATTTAACAGGCGAACCCTGTATTTGGAGAGAAATGTACCACGGGTCTGCGAAATTAGAAGAAGCTGTATGAAGAGAAATATTCGAAATGTCCATATGTATGTCCGTTGCAGGAACATTAGAAGACTCAGTATGGATCATGTTTGTTGAATTACGAAAAAACTCCCTGATTTTGTCTATTTTGACATACCGAGCCGGCGTGACCTATTTTACCACATTTATTGCAAGTGGAATCTTTGTATTTGCAAGAGTTTCCGTAGTGATCTTTACTACCACACCTGTAGCAAACACCTCTAGGCAAAACAGGATGCGAATTCCTGAACGTTTGATTGATACGCTTATTTTTAGCTCCGGCGGGCTTTATTGGATTTCTGGGAGTGTACTTGCGAGAACTGGAGTTACCGACAGCATGAGTGGAAAGAGTATTGAACTGTTTATTCAAACTTCGCACATTTTCCTTCAAAGCTAAATGCTTCTTGCACTCTTCCAGTAACTCCTCGAACTTTAGATCTCTATTCTCGCTCGGCTGACTCCAATTTTTGCAAGCACTTAATACGTAGTTCATGGAAGTCAGAGTGTAGGCCAGAAAGAAAAACCAGGCACTTAAGTGCATTCCCATTAATTGGAGGTTTGGCTGACTCGCAACTTCCATTCACTATAGCTCCGTACTGTAAAATATCTTGACCTATTTTCTGCTTGAGCTGGAAACATTCGTAACGTTTCATGAAAAGTGATTTAGTGCTCGAAAATAGAGTTTTTAACGTCGAGAGACATTCTTGCATAGTGCTTTCGTAAGGGCCTTTAGGTTTTACCGCATCACAAAATCTATTAAACTCACCAGCCTGTAACTTACCAACAAGAAGTCGAACTTTTGCATCGTCAGGCAGAGCGGCACCATCCTTTTCAATCACGGAACCATAGCGGAGCCACCAATTTTCGAATGTGAGATCATCTTCGGGCATGTAGCGGAAAACTTCCATCCTGGATCCTAGCGACGACATGAGCATTTCTTTGCTACCTAAATTTGAATGAACACCGGCTTCCCCGGCCAATTTATCGCGTTCCGACAGTAATTTAAGAATAACAGCATTTTGCTCACTCTGAGCTTTCATCAAAAAGAGCATTCTGCTCAAGAAGCTGTTTTATATCTGCAGGTTCCATTTTAAATTTTTGCAGACTGCGCCAAATATGTTGTATCGCTGTATGATATAGCAGACGCGGAACACGAAGTAAACAGTATAACTTTATATAGCACAACAATTACAACACGATAACAATAACTAACTATACGATCACTTACTATCAAGCCACAACACTAGAGTCAACTGCACAACATATCGTGTCAGGACAAAACGACATTCAAATATTCACATCGCCACAACAGTTGTTCGTTCGGTCTTCTCCTTCAAGAGTCCGCTCATAACAAGACCAAAGATTAACTGGGAACGGCGGAGGCCTCATTCCTGTACCTGTTTACATAACCATACGTGAAAAAAAATTTACCACTTACCAACATAGTTTGAAGAAAACCACTTCAAGACTGGCTCCAGGCACGGTTCATGACTCATAAGATAGACGTGCAGCTGACGAAGGCACTCGTAGACATCAAGAGGTGGGACGAAAACAAGAGACATTATCATTCTGGAAGCAAAATTTGAAGCCGGGTCCATGTATTGTGCCATCAGTCCTGCTTCGCTTAAATGCTTTTTCATGAGGTGAAAGAAGCACCCATTAAGGTTAGCGTCTGAAGGAAGTAAAATTGTCTTCAGAAAAAAACAAGAAATAACAAATTACCTGGAAAAGCACATAGTAAGAAAGAACTTTATTTACCGAATGGAATGACATATCATTTTGAGTATGCACAATGCATAATGGGCGAGAACTAGTCAAAAATAGTATTAAAAACATATAAATTTTCTAAGGAGTACGTTTATAAAATTGTCTGTAACTTCACAGAGTCATCCTTTTTTGAAAAAATTTACTGCATTCAGACCAATTCTTCTAAAAAATTTTTAACTTTATGGTGACATCTACTATTACAGGAAGAAATCCCTGAGATTTTTGCGTCGAATGGCATATAACACTCGGTACTTGTTTGGCTGGTGTGCCCTGTGAAAAAAAGGAGTATTGCAAATTCTACTTCAAGCAGAAGTAGTAGTCTAAATATTCAATTAGTTTGCGCTGGTGGGCCCTGTGAAAAAAGAGTAGTATTGCAATTGCTACTCCAACTGAATACTGGAGGGGCCAGTATTTTAAATACTACTCCCACCAGGAGTAGTATTTGCAGTACTACTTTTTTTTCACAGGTGCCACCGGCCGAACAAGTACCTAACACTCTAAAAATAGAAAAGATGCTGTTGAGCACTCAAAAATAGAAATTTTCCCATTTTTCTGGGGTCGCTACCACCTCGTTTTTTAAATCGCGTATCTTCCGTTCAGGCAAAAAAATTTAGAGTCAAAATTCCGAAGTAACAGGGTGTTGTTCAAAATTACAGAAAAGGGGTTTTAAATCTGCCCGCTAATCTTTGAAAATTGCCCGCTAATTTGTTGAAAAATGCCCGATATTCTCTGAAAAATGCTCGCTAATTTTCTTTTAAAAAATCAGCGGGTATTTTTTCATTATTTAGCTGGCAATTTTCAGAGATAAGCGGGCTTTTTCAATTAGTGGGCATTTTTAAGAAATTAGCAGACATTTCAGAGAATTTTCAGAGATTAGCGGGCAGAATTAAATACCACTCTTGAAAAAATCCCGAATATTTTAGGAATAAAAAAGGGTCACACGTGCATTCAAATATGTGAAATTTGTAAGGAAAGGGTATTTGTGAAAGCAAATCCAATACCAAAGTTCGCACCTCGATTTGTCACGTGTGGAAATGTTAAGACCAACGGACGTTTAAAATCATTCTTTTTATTAATTGTAGGGTTGTTACACAGTTAACTCGATTTTTCAAAAAATTGCCCTTATTTCTTGTTTTTATGCTATTTTTTTCTCTAAAATTTTGAGCAGGTCACTCCACGTTTGAAAGCCTAGAATGTTGGCTACCCAATGGTATAAAAATTTCTTGGTTTAGTTCACAAAAATGTATATATTTTATTACAAACATTTTCGAATTATTTCGAATTATTTTCGATTAGCTCGAAATAATTCGAAAGCGTTTGTAACAAAATATATACATTTTTGTGAACTAAACCAAGAAATTTTTATACCATTGGGCAGCCAACATTTTAGGCTTTTAAACGTGGAAATTTTAGAGAAAAAATAGCATAAAAACAAGAAATAAGGGCAATTTTTTTGAAAAATAGAGTTAACTGTGTAACAACCCTAATTAATTGATTTGTACTGTGGGTGTCTGTGTGACTACCAGTGCTGAGCAATTCTCCGCTCTTGGCTCTTGGCTCTCCTCCGTCCTTTTGAACTTCTTTGACTGCCCTTTATGGTTTAAAGTCATGTCAAACAAAACATCAAATAATCTTAGACTTAGACTCTTAAAAACAATCAGCCAGAAACTCAAGCAAGCTTTGCTTCAAGGGCTTCCTCATCGCGCTGAAGCCAAGAGCAAAAGTTATGAGTATAAGAGCAGGAGCGAAAATTTTGAGACTAAGAGCCAGGAGCAAAATTTTCGAAATGCTCAGCACTGGTGACCACCCGTCTATGTGATTAGTGGCTGAGACTTTATTTCTGTCACTTTAATTGTAAAGCTATCAAATGCGTTCTGCTACCATCAAACTGGTCGATGATGTGCTAGTGCTCGAGGTGGATCCACGCCTCAAGCTCCTCGTGGGTTTCGATGGTGGTGCTATGGTCGGGGCTAGGTCAGTTTCCGACGGTCAGTTTCCGACGGTTTTTTTCAACGGTTTTTTCAACGGTCAGTTTCCGACGGTCAGTTTCCGACGGTTTTTCAAATAATTATAAAAAATAATAGTCTCGCCACGAAAATATTGTTTTCTTGTTAGCCAACCGTTTTTACATCATTTTTGTGTCGTTTTCTATCAAGAATTTGCCCTTTTTATACGAGTGTAATTCTATCGCATGGCATATAGTTTGATCATTTAAATAAGGTTGATTAACTACTATCATTTTATTCACAGTGGGAGTTGTTTAGAACTTGCTAACTGGCGCCATGGAGCCGCGCGTGGGATTTCTTCGTTACCAAGGCTTTCCAACGGAGCACTTCGACGTTGCGAAATTTGAAATGAAGGAAAATGTTTGATGAATTTAACTGTTGTTGTTGGTTTCAATTGTTATGAGTTCGGTTCAATAAAGTTCGGTGGTTGTATAGTAAAAAAATGTTTCGAAAAAAAAACGTTTCAAACTGACTATTCCGAATTGACTGTACGGAAAACCGTTTCGGATTGATCGTCCCCTCTGTAGCACACGCCAGGACTTTTAGACACAGACGATTTTACTGCAAGGAAAACCGTCGGAAACTGACCGTCGGAAACTGACCATAGGGAGAACCGTCGGAAATTGACCGTCGGAAACTGACACCGTCGGAAACTGCCCGTACACCGCTATGGTCGTGCTGAATTTATATGTGAAGTGAGTTTGCGCCGAACTGAAAGCCACTGCTAACTTAGACTATGGGCGAATTTTTTTAGAGCCTCAGGTTAGTAATCTTTTAGAAGATTTAAGATTATCTGGAGTCCGTAGTGCGGACTTGTTGACCGAAAGTGATCAGGATTAAGTTAAAGGCTGAGTGCCGAGATGACCAAAGTGCCGTTGTGAAGGAGATGGGCTGCGTGCTGATCCGTCACTCTGGTGGACTCTGGCTGTGGAAAAATATTCGACACCCCAAACCATTTACAAGTTATCTATTTTAAATAATTTATGGACACACAGTACAATTTAAATTTTCAAAGTGCAAAGATGAATGAACGCAAGAAAATCTAGACAATTATACGTAGAAAGCAGGAATGGGATAGTATCTTGGGGCTGTCAATAAGTGCTAAAGTATAGTAATTTGAAAATATAAACTGAATTTTTGGTGATTTAGTAGACGCTGACGACATTCTATGTACAGGCTAGCTTAGCGAGCAGTCTTCGAGTGTTGGATGAGCCACTGAAGGGTGATGTCTGAAAACAGAAAATTTTTTTAATATGTTAACTAGGTAAATTTACTAACCAATATTGGACTTCTCTTTGCAGGAAATGCTATAGCAACAGATTTCACGATTTTGTATGGACGACAGATTCCTGCAAAATATGAAACAAATTTTTGCCCTCTTTAGACAACTTAGTTCCTACATTCGCTCAATTAGCTGACGCTCATCCAAGGCATTTGGCAGGTCTTTCTTATTTCCGAGCACCTGCAAAATGATAATTTAAAAAAAAGATGGCCATATGATTACGCGTTGATACCATGTTGTTTAAACGAAACGTACCGTATAACCTCTTTTAACCCCCCGGGAGGATTATTTTTGAACCCCTGAACAATTTTGAAATCGTAAATCAAAAAATGGCCTTAACTCTGAAATCCTTATTAAAAAATGGGGGGTTGGGGATTATCAGAGTGTGGGGGATTAATAGAGGTTAGTCGGCGGTAGCGTTGAGCTCCAAACGCTTTGAATTTATTGTGAGGCATGGTGCTGCTAGCGCCGTCGCTACTTTTCGCAGATGTGCAATGTAATTTATCGGTCAGTATTCCAACTCTATGAAAATTGTTTTGGTCATTCTCAAACTGTAGGCTTTAGTCAAAACCGACCGAAGATTACTACATATTGGGCCAATTTTTTTCCCCTTAACTTTTGCCGTAAATTAAAAGATCAGTTTCTCTTCATTTTTTTAATGTTATAAAGACCGTAGAAAAAATTCTTGTAAAAATTTTTTTTTAAAATTGTTGCTGGTCGAACATGTCATTATTTTCTTAAGGCCCACCCTGTAATATGAAATCGTAAACTCAAAACTGACTAGAACAGGTATTGCTTCTAACTGTGGTTTGTCCAACAACTGCATTAGTTCGTTTCGAGATCCTTCAAGTTTGTCCTCATCTGCAGCATCCACCATGAATACTAAAAGCATTACGATATAAATACTTCAAGAACCAAAATATTTAAAATATACCAATTGCATTGACACCTCGACAATAGCGCTCCCACATCGAACGGAACCTTGGCTGGCCTTAAAAATTTGTTTAATAGTATTGAAAAAAGATGTTTGGAGCTGGTACACGATATGCTCCACATTTTGTTAAGCCAAAGTTTTTGCCACAATTTCGACTCAAAATTTTGGCTTCACGAAAATGTTCTTCCACCGAACTAAAGCCCTCCACCTTCCACGAAACTTTAAAAAAAATTACATAAAAGTTATATATAACGTTTACTTTTTTGAGCAAATACCGTATTTTTTGTAATTGCCGCCCCGGGGCGCTTTTTTTTCGATCGACCTCTAGGGGGCGCTTATTAGAGTCGTTTTGAAATTTTCTGGTGGAAATCCGAAATCGAAAAAGCAGAATCGGCAGAGCTCGCGGGAACTAAGAAAACGCAAAAAAAACTTGCTCGAAAAAAATTTCCTGCTCTGAAATACAGACCCTCAAAGTCGAGGGGGGGGCGCTTATTAGAGGGAGGGGGGCGGTAATTAGAGGAAATACGGTAAGCATATAGTAAGCATATTAAGCACATTTCGATTTTTTATGTGTCTCCTCAATTTTCTAAGTATTTTTGCAGGAAAATTTGCAATTCTGATTTAATTCTGAGTGCTATGAGTAAAGTTGAACAAAAATTTAATTTTAGTGTGGAAAATCACAACCCTCGTAAAAATTAAAAAATTCTCACCACCAATATCCCAGACCTGAAAAAAATTATTTGTCAGCCAGTTAAAAGCTTCTTTACGGTTTTACCTTAATTGTGACATTGCCTTTTGTAATTTTGCGCATATTAAAGCCAACAGTGGGTATCATGTCTTCAGTGAACTGACCGCTCTAAACCAAAACCCACAATTTCAAAATCCAAATTCCAAATGACACGGAAAAATGACTCACAGCAATCACATTCAAGAAAGTTGTTTTGCCAGATCCCTGCAGGCCGACCAAAGTCAATTCCATTTCCTCTTTCCAAAACAAAGATCTGAACCAATCCAACACCCTGTTGATTAGTGACAACATATTAGCTAACGGTTCTTCAGCTGTTTTATCTGCAAAAAAAAATTTTAAAAATTACTTCATTACCAAAACAATTCTTAAAAATCAGCAAATAAAAATTAGGGCAATGCAAAACGGCTGTTTTTTCTGATAAAATTTGATTTTACAATCACTTATGAAAATAACATCAAAGATCTGCTGTTGCAATGATTAAAAAAACGTCAGTTCACAACAAATAACAAAAGGAACAAGTTATTTTTTCGATTTCTTCAGATAGTGAAGCATGAGCATTCATCAAGCAAATCCGCTTAAGACAAAATTCAATTCGGATTAAAAAAAGTTTTTATATATAAAACGATATACAGTCTACTCTCGATATAGTTTATGTGCAAAAAGTTCGTTCCCGCCTTGGGTCCGACACTTTTTTCACCTCTATTTATGAAAACTTTTACCAAATCTGATTCGTCAGTCTAATCAGAAACATCGCAAGGATTCCGATTTTGCCGATCGTTTTTGTAAATGGCAACAGTTTTGCCAAAAGACCCGCGCCTCTCGATATAGTGTAGCCTTTTTTTTTAAATAACACTACACTATATCGAGAGGCGCGGGTAAAAGTTTTCATAAATAGAGGTAAAAAAGTGTCGGATCCAAGGCGGGAACAAACTTTTTGCACCTACACTATATCGAGAGTAGACTGTATATGAATAGAAAATACAAACATTTAGAAGGAAATGTATCTACCCTATTATCTCTAATAAGCGCCCCCTCTCTAATAAACGTCCACCCTCTACTTTGAGGGTCTGCATCTTGGGGCAGAGCAAATATTTTGCGGAGCTGTTTTTTGCATTTTTTAAACTCCCACGAGCCCTGCCGATTCACTTTTTAGATTTTGGTTGTGCACCCAAAAATCTCCCAAAATTTTTTGACCCAAAATTTTTCCGATTTTCGGAGGGTTGAAAAATAAGCGCCCCGGGGCGCTTATCTTATATAGTATTAGGCATGTGTGGGTGGGTGGTTGGGTAACGCTTTTTTACTTCGAAGGCCAGAACGGGTCATAGATAGCGAAATCACTTTTGTTAAAAAAAAGAACAGGCGAAAAAATGAGTTCTAATAGGGGATATACCTATTTTTATGAATGAAGTCATAGCCCCTCATTGAAATTTCGAAATACCATACAGGCGCCGATAGGCGCCTGTGGTCCCTTGTTAGAAATAATACGGTATCTCTTTTTATTCTGTTCCAGGAATGGTAAACAACTGTTTTTGTATCTTATCAACAAGTGATGATTAAAAGGAAACGAAAATATGGAGAAACAGCCGAGAACTTTACATTTATTTTTCATACTAAGTAAAAAAAACTTGTCAGTTAAGTGCTGCTTTCGATTTGAATGTTGAACTTTTTACGAAAAATTGCTTGAAATTTTGTGGGTTATTTAATTATAGATCTCTCTTAGCCACAATAATATGACCGATCGCTAACCACCAACCATACACCATCATCCCCCCCACTTCGGACCTACTTTGATATAAAAACCCCCTGGCCATCATTTGAATTTGCCAAATTCAACAATAAGCGCCCACCCCCAACTATGAGGACCTATATCTCAGCTCAGAGAAAATATTTTGCAAAGCTGTTTATTACATTTTCTTAACTCCCACGAGCTCTAATGATTCCACTTTTTAGATTTTGATTAAGCACCCAAAAATCTCGAGATCGAATTCAAATTTTTCCAATTTTTGGAGGTTCGAAAAACGAGTGCGCATGCGTGCTTATTAGAGGAAATAGGGTAAGTTTATAGCTTCAAGCTGTGGATTCAAGTACTTACTGTATGTCCTTCTTCCTCGTAAACGTGTTCTTGGACTTGCTGGTCGTCGATAAGTTGAAAAAAGATCTCTCTGGATCTTTCGTGAGAAAGCGCGACTTTAAGTAAAAATTTTGCTGAGAAGATTGCTCGACATGTGTGATTGTGCAATTACTGTCCGGTAAGCGACCTATCATTTAGATTTATTTCGGTGTCACACTTTCGACGTGACAAAGAAGAAGCTCAAGTGGTGCGATGGCAATCAACCTGAATTTAATAATCGAAGTGTGTTTTTTTAAATCGCGTATCTTCTTCGGGGGCGCAGGGGGCTTGGGGGCTTGGAGTTGAGATGCGCACACCCACATACCTTAGACACAAATCACTCGAAAGTGACTCTGGATGCATGAAAAAGCATGCATACCAGAGTATATTTATGCGGTAGGCCCCAGTATTCAAAACTATGTTCAACATCTTTTTGTTAGTGGCCCCTGTGTGATTAGTGGCCCCTTTTATTCTCTTCCCCTCCCAATACAGCCTCAAATCCCTTGAAAATTCAAAAGGCGCGAATTCAAAATTTTTCAAATTTCGACTAAAAAACCATGATACCCCCCTGTGGATCGAAAAATTTTTTTTTCTCAGAACTAAAAAAACACGCGGCGTTCTCATGAAATCGGGGTCGAGAAACACGAATATGATGTTATCTCCTCCACCTGATCACTCCCCGTGGGGGGGGGGATTCTATAGTCAAGCCCTAGATTTTAGGTATGTTTGGCCGATTCGCGGCCAAAGACCCAACTTGCTCCTCATTGCAAGGGAAGGGGGAAGGGTTTATATACACCTTCATGGATATATTCCCCTACCCCACTCGCGTTTTTGGGCACAACACAGATTCCGAACTTTAGCCCTGATTTACCTGCGTGAAACCTAATAAGCCGATTTTTGGTGGTTGAGTCAAGCTGCTAATTCGCTCTGAGAAATTCATTTGGAGCAATAAAAACAGTCGAGTATGATAATGATATTTCGTTGGAATGTTATATATTTTTCGCCTGATTTCAGGTGAAATATTGAGGTGTGAAAATAGATCGACAGTCTCTAATAGAACGACAGGGGTCGAGGGGGACTGAAAAATGAAACGACATGTCGTTCTATTAGAATAAATACTGTAAGCTCATACGTTTCTTTATACGTTTCTTTAAAAATGCCACCTTCTGAGAATTTTTTTTGTTAAAACGCCACTTTTTGGGGGAATTTCGCCACCTTTTTTGAAATTTGAGTTAAGCACTCTGGATCAAGGCAAACCACTTTTTATTAGTCAAATTTTGATTGAATTTTCGTTTTCTTTAAAAATCAGCTCTTTAGTTTGGAAAACGCAGAAAGCAACTTTGGAGCCGAGTTATCTTTTACGATGCATTATAAAATGCGGCCCTTCAACTAAATAAGTGCCCAATATTTCACAATTTATTGGTCAATGGTTCATTTTCAATTTCAACTTTGTGAACATGAAATGCAATGTGGATCAGCAATGTTAAATTGTTCAGCATGTGGATCAGCAATGTGGATCAGCAATGTGGATCAGCAATGTGGATCAGCAATGTGGATCATCAGGCGGAGAGTGGGAGCAATCCGTTTTTTCAACAGAATGTAATGTGTAAGCAACACACCCAGCAAGGCATAGGCAATTAAATACATACATAATAGGTAAATACATAATAGGGGGGGGGCGACACAATAATAAATGGGAAACTTGAATATAAACATACACTTGGAATTGGACTGAGTGATCCGAGGATCGAGAGTTATATTACAACATCATCTTATTGTGGTAAATGAAAGGGCTCAATCGTATAATTTTCATCTAGCGGATATTTTTCATGTCTTGGAAAGTCTTTGCGTGCTGTCAAGTGATCACTTTTTACTAATTTGTTTACTGCTTCCGTAAATGTTTTTGTAGGAGAGGGTCCATTGCGAACCAACTTGGCAATTTGTTTGGCTCTTTGAAGAAGTCGATTTCTTAAAAAATAAAAAATGTTAACTGCCCAATATTTTAAGTCATTAAACTACTACTTTATATCCAATAAGTTATTCAGCTTTTCAGAAATTTCGGCAGCAAATTCAGTATGTCTAATCCACAAGCTAACTGCCTTTTCTCCCCTTTTCGAAACGTTCAAATACTCTAATATACTACAATTGTACCTCTGATCCGCAAAAAAAGGCACACATAATTGCGGAACTGCAGTATAGACAGCCTAAAAATTTTGTTATTTTACTCAAAAAGATATTTATTAGTCTTGGCGGATTCGGTCCCGGCGGGATCCGCAATTAGGATTTTGAAAAATGCGGTTCGGGATTCTCAAAAAAGTCGGGATACCTATCGCTATTTGGGATTTTGTTTTAGGGATTTTCGAACAAAATCCGTTTGAAAATTGCCAAAATTTTTGTAAAAAAATTACTAAAAACGGTGTTTTTCGGGAGTCGGAAATTCTCAATATTTTCCGGAGCGGGATTACGGGATTTCCGTGGGATTCCGGTCCCGTTGCCAATCCTAATATCTATCATCTCAAAAAAGTAGTCTCTTAATACCAAATTTCGGCGCTAGTATAGAATACCCAAAATAGAATACCCGAAAATTAAATTTTTTAAATTTTCAGTGGTCTGAATAAAGCAGCCCTCGGCGGCTATTTCAGAGAAAATGCAGTAATTTGGTCAAAAAAAAAAGAAAAACCTCGTTAAATGAATTGCGACCACAGTGGTGTATAAATCCATGCATATTTTTTGACACTAAACTGCTCTTTGTAATAAATGAAAACTTTTTTTGAACAAACCAAGCAGCTTAAGTTGTGGTATCATTTCTTTTATATCAACAATATGGACATTTTGAAATGGTTTAATTGGTAAATTGACTTTTGTTTCATCTATTTTCACCAGAAATTGCACGTCTGAATGTTGTGCAAAAGCAGCAAACAATGCTTTTACCGCTTCCTCGCTGATATCATCAAAGTCAATGAGTGAGCCAAGACTAAATAGTACAATCTTCTTTGCCTAAAATAAATATTAATAAATATTAAATAATTGATGCACTTCAAACTAATTGATTAAAAACTAGCTAAGAGGATTTTTACAACATTTATTATACACTTAAAGCAAAAGTTGGTTGATTTTGAGTGAAAGCTCGGCACTTGTTCGGTTGGGGATATCCCTTCGAAAATCCGACATTCTGTCAATTGTAACATTTTATTCACCATTTTTTTAGGCTTAGGCTTTCGGCTTAAGGCAGGGCAGCGTATGTCAGCCGAAACTAAGGAATGTCTTGCGCACTTTTTCTCGAGTTTAGGGCTAATACCGTATTTTCTCTAATTAACGCCCCCCCCTGATTCAAAATCGTGTTTTTGGCATTGTGTTTTTATCCCACTTTTTGACCATTTATCTCAGGCAAGTTACCACCCATTTTGTAGCTCATCTTTCTAGCTACAAAATGGGTGGTAACTTGTCTGAGAGAAGTGATCAAAAAGTAGGCTAAAAACACAATGCCAAACACGATTTTGAATCAGGGGGCATAAAAATACGGTATTCATAGTTAACTCATAGTTAATTCATAGTTAACTCATAGTTAATTCATAGTTAATTCATAGTTAGTGAAAAGCCACCCCCTCCCCCAACCGAACAAGTTCCGAAAACACAACTTAAATTAAAAAATAATGATTCCAAAAGTAGATATGGAGTCCGGTTCCCGATTTTAACTACAGTATTTCCTCTAATAAGCATCCCTTGCTCTAATAAGCGCACACCCCCAACTTTGAGGACCTATATCTGAGCTCAGAGAAAATATTTTGCAAAGCTGTTTATTGCATTTTCTTAACTCTCACGAGCTCTGCCAATTCAGCATTTTAGTTTTTGGTTGAGCACCCAAAATTTTTAAATTTTTGGGGGTTTGAAAAATAAGCGCTCATGGGCTCTTATTAGCGAAAACTCGGTATGATGCAGCAGTTTTTTCCAAAAACAAATTACATATTTGATAACAAGTCAAATGAGAACATTCCAAAAACACCAAAATTTCATCGAACAAAATTTGTCTTAGATTAAGACTGAGATTTCAGGAAAACGACTGGCAAAATCGGAATCCTTGGAATTTTCAGGAATTTTCGTGTTGGTCAAATCTTAATTCGAGAGCACTATTTTGCCAAAACTCTATCTCTAGCTAAAAGATCTCTACAAAAAATAAAATTTAATCTCCTTAAAAATTTTCAATTTTTTGGCGCTGGTATAGAATAACCCCCCGACATATATTTGGGTGCTCTTTACTTAGGCTTAGGGGTAGGCCAGCGTATGGAAGTTGTGACTAATAAGTGTTTTACGCACTTTTCTGGGGTCTGGAACATATATTTGGGTGCTCTTTACTTAGGCTTAGGGGTAGGCCAGCGTATGGAAGTTGTGACTAATAAGTGTTTTACGCACTTTTTCTGGGGTCTGGAACATATATTTGGGTGCTCTTTACTTAGGCTTAGGGGTAGGCCAGCGTATGGAAGTTGTGACTAATAAGTGTTTTACCCACTTTTTCTGCGGTCTGGAACATATATTTGGGTGCTCTTTACTTAAGTTTTAGAAGGCATAAGTTTTGGGGTGAAGGGTATTCTATACTAGGGTCAATTTTTTAATGTAGCTTTTTTATGAAAAAAAAATTAATGCAATTGTTTTTACCGCTTGAAGCTTTTTCCAATGATTAGGTTGATTGGCATGGAATTTTTTAGAATATTTAATTGTTTCGTAAAGCTGCGAAATTTGTTCTTCAGTCTGATCAAAAACTCCTGATTGTTCCACTTCCAAGCCACCTATGTATTTGACTTTGGGGATTATAGGCCACTTAAAAGTAGCCTTTTCCAAGTCGTTGATAAAGTAATAGCGCACTTTGTTGAGCAATGAACTAAGTGGTGGAACATCTTTTAGGGACTGATTCTTTGGAGTTACTGATAAACGCTTTCTTAAATCATTAGCTTGCATTTTAAATTTTTTTCGTAACTTTTCGCCTTCTTCTTGTTTCTTTTCAACAGCTTCTTTCGCCAAACGATACGAGTTTTTGTAGTCTTCGTCATAGTTTCCGTTGTACAACTTGATAATTTTTAACAATTCTGCTTTATTCTTCTCATATCTTGCACTTCCTTTTTTTCTAATGCCTGATGTTCCATCACCATCTCCAGGTTGGGCTGTGTAGTATTCTTAAACATTTTGTTGAAAAATCGCTTTGCAAATACAGTCAAACCTTTATATAATGTACACCCAAAAGTTCGTTCCCCCACTTTTTACCATTATTTTTAAAAATTTTCGCCAATCCTCTTTTGACTGTCTGGTCCCAAATATCCCAAGGATTCCGATTTCGGCAATCGTTTTTCAGCAATCCAACATTTTTCTCTAAGCCTCCTTATAGTGCACACCTTATTATTTTTTAAATGGTGTACACTAGATGGAGGTTTCGCTTTTCTAGAAATTGAATTTCTGAAAAACGGTTGGCAAAATGGGAACCCTTGCAGTATTTACGACCAGACTGTCAAAACAGAATTGGCGAAAAATTTAAAATATTAATGTAAAAAAGTGTCGTACCCTGACTGGTAGTAGGCACTATTTTGCACTGTCAAGCAGAAATCTCAAAATCGTCTGAATGAGTCATGATGGTGTGCTCCGAATTAACTATGAAATTTTTCGAATATTACTCGGGATATTACACAGTTTATTCGGCGCGTTTCATATTGAGTCAGGATGGTGCGCTTTCTAGCTGAACCTAAGTAGGATTTATGCGTATTTGGGGTTACTCACCCCCAAGGTGGTGCAAAATACCGCGTACCCTCTTCAAATCAGAAATAAAAAAAGTTTAAAGGAAGGCTTATATATAGGTAGGGTTGTCGACTTGACGCGTCGAATTCGACTTTTTACGTCGAAAAGTCAAAAATTTTCGACTTTCGACGTTTAAAAAATTTTTCAACTCGTCGCGTCAAAAAATTTCAACTTTCGATGTTCGACTCGACCCGTCGAGTCGAAAATTTCGATGGGTCGACAACCCTACTTATATATTTATATATATATATATATACAGTCCACAATGCCTCCTAAAAGTTCGCCTATAGTGCGACACTTTTTTTGATAGTTTCTTTAAAAAATTAGGTTTTTGAAAAATGGTCGGTGAAATTGGAATTTTTTCTATATTCGAGACCGGACTGTCAAAACGAGCTGGTTTTATAATTTGAAATCTGAAAATTGGGGCAAAAAAATGTGGGACCCTAGACGGGAACAAACTTAAGGAGTTTTGAAAGAGTTTTGTTTAACTTTAAAACAAATAAGTAAGTAGAATTATGTGGGTTACCTGGTATAGTTACAGGTACTTTGACCCCGATAAAGTGATAGAAAGCCTCCATGGGTGGCATATTTGCAGTGGCCATTACATTTTCTATACCTAATTCATGAAAAACGGGAAATGCACTAGTTAGTAGACCATATTCTGCTATTCCATATTTGAAGTTTTGAGCTCTTAACCAGGTAAGAATATTAAATTTATCTTTACTTCCTTCCATTTCAGCAAGAGGATTCTCGATGATGGCTAAAAGTTTCATTTTGTTAAAATTTAAAAAGGTACTATTCTATTGTGAACTTTAACTTCCGACAGCAGACCCAACTCCCTCCACTGACTAACTTTTTTAAGATTGTTCAAAGACCAATTTTAAACAATTGTTATTGTAAGTAATTGCTATAAAACGACCAGATTTTTTTATAAAGGAACTACGGATTCTATTAGAAGGGTAAGGTTATACAGTCAAACCGCGATATAGGGCGACCTCTGTGGATCGGATTAAATTCGCACTATATCAAGCTTTGCACTATATTGAGGCGCACAATACTAGGGTTGCGATCTCAAAGTTTCAAAAATAAGTACATTTCTCAGGCTCTTTCAGCAACGACAGTCTTGTCATCGATGGCAGTTGGTGTGGATCGGCTTGGCAGAAAGTTTGAGAGAGCACTGAAAATATAAAATAGGAATTAACTCAAAGCAAACAACCCTTGTAGAGTCGGCGGCCTTACAATTTTCCTTGTGCTTCGGCTTCTCTTGAATCGAATCGCGGCTTTGCCCATATTCCCCAAATTGATCTGATCGCGACACGGAATGCAGTAAGCGTGGTCCTTTCTGGATTCCCTTGACCTCCCTCGCGAAATCTGCCTTGTAGACGT
The DNA here is from genome assembly GCA_029231635.1 of Ditylenchus weischeri. NCBI lineage: Eukaryota > Metazoa > Nematoda > Chromadorea > Rhabditida > Anguinidae > Ditylenchus > Ditylenchus weischeri. The sequence continues at coordinate 19,663 of JAMRYI010001211.1, forward strand.
TCTTTCTTCGCGGCTGAGACATCTGATTAGCACTAAAAATAGCACAATTTAAATAAGCCAGCGAAAAATAGGGACAAAAACAAAATCAAATGAAGCAAAAGTGAGAAGACAAATAAAATGAACTACGGCGCAGGCAAAAATTTTGAAAATGTGAAGTGTTTTCTACTATTTTTGGCGCCATTTTGAAAAATAAGTACAAAATAAGTACACAAGTCGAAAATAAGTACAAAATAAGTACACAAGTCGAAAATAAGTACAAAATAAGTACACAAGTCGAAAATAAGTACATTTCTGATTAATAAGTATTCCATAGGTTTGAAAACTAAACGTTTATCGATGGTTAACTGTATTAGGAAGTTAATTGTACTTGAGGGTAACTGTCTACCCATTTTTAATTTACTCCTTGTTTTCTCAAGGGACACTTGCCAAAAAGTGTTTCTGAATTCGTATATTAGCAAAAGTATTGCTAGGGTTAACCTTAAAGATAATTCAGGGCACGCATCTCTAGTTTTTTAGCCCCTTACACCCTTCCTTTTTATTGAAATACAGCCGAACCTTTTTAAACCAACATCCCAAGGGACCGCGCTGAGACTGTCGGTTTAACACGGGAAAGTCTGATCGTAACCTTTGTTTATTCTGGTACAGTTTTTCACGTAAATCATTTTTGTGTATGAGAGTATGGGTGTTTGCTAGTCATGAAGTGACCTAACAGCCGCTTTTAAATTCATCACCCAGGAAACTTGAAGAATCTCCCGAGATGCAGACATTACTCGTCTCACGACTACATCTATAAGTACGATTTGTCAAAAGGACGATTCGTCAAAAATTTTAAGGAGACTAAGAGTTGTATAGTATACAACTCTTAGTCTCCTTTAAATTTTTTTCTGGGTTTTTATAGAAAACTATTGGGTTGATTCATAATTAATACGGATTTTTGTTGCCTTATGATTCTTTTGATCTATTTCTTCTTTAAATTTGTTTTTTTGTTTTAAAGTATGCCCTCGCTTTTAGTTAAGAAGAATGCGCGTCGAAAACCACCTTCACATTCGCCATATCATGCTCTACCACTTCGAGAAAGGATGGAGGGCAGCGCAGTCTTTTCGCGATATTGTCGAACTCCTTGGCGAAAAGGCGATCAGTCAAAGTCAGGTGGAAAGATGGTTCAAGCGTTTCAAATCCGGCGATACAAGCTTGCAAGATGAGAAAGGAAGAGGTCGCCCATCTGACTTTAATGATCAAGCTCTCAAATCTTTCCACCTGGCTTTGACTGATCGCCTCTTCGCCAAAGAGTTCGACAATATCGCGAAAAGACTGCGCTGCCCTCCATCCTTTCTCGAAGTGGTAGAGCATGATATGGCGAATGTGAAGGTGGTTTTCGACGCGCATTCTTCTTAACTAAAAGCGAGGGCATACTTTAAAACAAAAAAGCAAATTTAAAGAAGAAATAGTTCAAAAGAATCATAAGGCAACAAAAATCCGCATTAATTATGAATCAACCCAATATTACTTAACATCCCCTGGGAACCTGTGGTAACGAGATATTCCGGTAGGGTCAAGATCATTTTCTAGATCATTTTCTGCCCCAAAATGACCAAAGAGTATGTAGTCTCTAAGCCAAAAGAGGCAAAACGCGAGTCACTTTTTCGGGCAGAAAGAGGATTCACGTTTCTGCCAAGTGATAGTCTGAGACCTGAGACCAAAAATGGTTTTTGAACACTCATTAAAAGGTTGGTTTTTTGGAGGAATACAATAAATACTGCTTTAAAATCTTACTTTTGTATAAAAATACATTGTAAAAGCTGATTCTTTTCATTAAAAGTCTTTCTGTTGGACCAAACTCCTCTTTTGTCCATGTATTAAAAGCAGGTTTCGCATTTATGTCGAAAAAGTGTTTATTAAAATTCTCATCAGACTCGACTTGAACACGGATAACTCGAATGCCCTTCTTGGGTTGTGATTTTAGCTTTTCTGATTTTTTATAGATAGTAACCACAAAATCCTGAAAAGAACTTGTGGTTTAAAAGTAGTGAGATGTAAACATACCACGCCATGACCAGCATCGTGCATGGCATTAGCTAGTTGAACCTTGAAAATTTTTTTTAAAAAACTCTGATTTTTGTAAAAAATGTGTTTCTTCTTTCCCCCAAATCAACTTTTTTTCGAAAGTGTTTCCAAACACCATATATCGATTTAAAATCACATCAGGAGATCAAAAAAGACATTATTTTTGAATTCTGGTCAATAAAAAATTTAGTTTTTGGGCCACAAATTACCATTTTTGAAGGGATTCAGGGCTGTATTAGGGTGGAAAGGGACCAAAAAGGGGCCACTTTTGTGTAAAAAGGAAGATGTTGAACAGTTTTAAAAACTGGGGCCTACCGCATATAGAAACTATGGCATGCATGTTTTTTACATCCAGAGCCACTTTCGAGTGATTTGTGTCTAAGGTATGTGGGTGTGCGCATCTCAACCCCAAGCCTCCGAGCCCCCTTCAGGGGCGCAGGTTTTGGTTAAAGTTGTGCGCACTCACTTACCTTAGACATGATTCTGAGACTCTTGATCAAAAAATGCATTTAGGGGCTCTTTTTTGCCAATTCCCATGTTGAAAAACATGGTAAAACAGTTATATGGCGGTAGTGAAGAATGGGGTTCTAAAAATCAGCTTGGTCCCCCCACTTTGGTCCCACTTTCTTAAGTCTCCAGATCCAACTTTTTTGTCTATCAAGAAAAATATTTAAATTTCATATAGTAAATCGACTATGCTCTGCAAGATGGCACTAACAGACATTTTCGAATACGAGTTTGCAGTTCGGGCGGTTATGTTAGGTTAAAAATTTTACATAATTTTAAATAAGCATTCAATCTGCTATGTAAAAAAATCGGAAAAAGTTATTAAATAACTTAAACAGTTTAATTAGCTTTTATATTGTTATTTTAACCCTAGATTTGGTATAAAATTGCCAGCTTTTGTTTTTTCCATTAAAGGGGGCCGCTCTTTCGTATCGGGAATTTGCAGCAAAATGGTAAGCTTTGAGCTACTACAGCTCGGCGCCTAATACGTATTTCTACGAGATTTTTTTTATTGGATCAGAAAAAAATGTTCTCCCAGGATAGGATTAAGCGTTGCCTCTCCTAATTAGAAAAAAAAATCTAGAAAAAAGCTCTACAAGTTGACTTTTTTCAACGAAAAAGCCAACAAATAACAACAGCATTCAATCAATTTCTATTTCTTTTTCTGATTCATTTTCAAACATGGTGAGACTTCTTAGGCGAGCTTCCACTTCATCGATTTCTTCATCTACTACTTCCCCTTCTGAAACAAGCAGCCCGGGACCATGCACGCGCTTCTTCTCAATGGACCTCTCGACAAGCATTTGCTTCCAGTAGTCGGGACCCGCTGTCTTTTTTCACCTTGGTTCGAAGAGATCCTCTCGCCTTTGATTGAATGCTGTACCTCCTGACTTGATGTCTCTCGCCGCTGAGCTCAGAATCTTGCAGCCTGTTCCATGCAGTCACAGCAAGCATAGTGCGGGAGATGAACTGCGCTTTTGGAAAGAATTTGTCTTTTGTCCTGTAGTGCGTTGCGATGAGGCTGAGAACTGACTCCACACTTGATGTCGCACTTCGCGCCCTCAGCTTTGAGAGATCGTCGCAAAAAACATAAAACTCCGATAAAAAACACATAAAAAAGACATAAACACAATAAGATTTTTAAAAATTGTCGTATTTCCCGATACGAAAGAGTGGATCCCTTTAACATGATTATTGTAGTATATTAAGCATAAGATATTTGCTGAAAAAAATTCGAAAATATAATCTCCGCTCCGTAAAGCCCTCACTCTCAGTGAATTTTTTTTTAGCATTTTCAAATTTTATTTTTGAAAAGTCTCCAGCTTTCGAAAAGTAAAATTTTAACTAAGACGATTAAAATTTACAGCTAAGTTAAGATGACTGTAATATTTGCTGTCTGCTAAGAACAAAATCCGGTGGTTTTTTTCAACAGGCTGCACTTCATATTCATCTAAATTTTATTTAAAATAAGCAATTACCGTAAAAAAAATTAAAAAATATAATTGATTAATAAAAGATTAAAGAAGTGTGAAATCTTAGGCTATGCACCATTTTTGAAAAATTTGTGTAGTTAGCTCCTTGCCCCATCGATTTTCCTGTGAAAATTGATGACCGTGGTTAAGCTACGTGGGAGCTGCCTAGAAGAAAAACAAAAGATTCAATAAACAATGCAGCCACTTTTCACTAAAAACAACGATAAATATTAAATGCGACCACAAACTTTACTTAGAACTGCTAAAATTTGCTAAAATATATCTTTATCTGTTAGATAAAATCAAATTATTTTTATCTCGTGGATAAAATTTTATCTAGCAGATAAAATTTTGGCTCTTATGCATTATCGGGACTACCTGGTTTTACTCTCATTCATGCGTCCCACGATATTGAAAACATATTAATTTTAATTATCTTATGGTTATCGTCCTTTATTCACAAGCATTATTAACGAGCGATACTGAAAGGCAAATTTGGAGGATAGAGCTTGGAAATGTCTTTAGCATAAATGAGAGTATAACCAGGTAGTCCCGATAATGCATAAGAACCAATTTTATCTGAAAGATACAATTTAAATTTCAGGATGGATCTCGCATTTACAAGCACTTGGAATCAGACAAATTGAAGAGCCATCGTCATGAAGATGCAACGACTCTCTACGAAGTGGTTAAGCGCGGCGCTCGTGTCTCTGGAAATGGCCCAATGCTCGGACAGCGCATCAAGCAAAGTAATTGGGAAGAGCCGTTTGTCTGGATTCGCTACAATGAGGTTAGAAATTTTCAGTTGCATTTTCAGTTTCAGTCGCCGATGCCAGAAGATATCAAAACACTGCAACCGACTGTGATGCCAGCAGTTCCTCGCGTACTCAATCGACTCTGCGACAGAGTAATGGCAGAAGTGTACAAGTCTTGGATCAGTCAGTTTCTCTTCAATGCTGCTATTGCTCTGAAGACACATCAAATTAACAGGTTAATACTGCGTTGACATCCTTAGCTATTTCATGTTTTTTCCAGTTGGATCGTAATAATTCCTGGGTGGACCAATTTATCTTCAAGAAGATTCGTGACTTTGGGCTTTGTGGCTTTGGCGGACGCGTCCAACTGATGATCACTGGCTCAGCTCCGGTCTCAGATCAGGTGCAATACTTCCTTTGTTTTAGGTCAAGGATATCTTTTTGTGCCCTGAATTGTGACTTGCTGAAACCTACATTGAAGACTAAGCGACCGAAACTAAGGGACACTGAAAGACACAACACTTCCAGAAGCAACTTGACAAGATGTACGAGCGCTTGCACTGAGCCGAATTCCAGAAGAGATCTCCTTTGACTGTACTATATTATTTCTTCATTTCTTTACATATTGATTATTAATGTTTATGACATCACAAGTAACTATCTCTCTATATGTTTACACTGGTAAAATATATGCTCTGGCCTAGAGAAAGAGCAGGGGAAAAACAAATTACCGTATTTCTTCTAATTAACCCGCCGGCGCGTTTACCTTATTTCGTAAAAATGTACTTTTTTTTTTCAAAATTTTGAGTTCAGAGAAGTGATAAAAGAAACTTGAGTGCCTAAAATATTGAAAATTTTATTTTAAAATTTACCTTCGGATGAAAAAGTTCCTCCTTTAGATTCATGAAATGTAAATAGAATAGTAGTCAAAAAAATAGTTAATTTTAGATAAATCATTTTATCTAAATTAATTTTTTATAAAAAATGACATTCTAAGACTTCATTGATAACGTGCAATTAATTAAGAAATTACTTATAGAATACTTGGAAACGGTCAGATACATTGAAATACTTATTTTTTACCCGCCTTCTTGGTTAAACTTTTCGTATTTCCTCTAATATCTCTCCATGCTTTAAATAGTCTATACCTTTAAATTTCAGCTTTTTTTTTACTTGGAGGGCCAGGGTAAACCAGCTTCAAAGCACGCTTAAATTTACCAAAAGATGTTGAATTAATGGTTTGTTTTGTTGGCTTGTTTTGCATCAAGAAGTAAAGTTAAAATGCACTATTACGCACTAGCCGTAAATAAGTTTCAACGTTTTAGCATCTAAAACGAATAAAAAACATGTTTTTAGGGCGCGCCGACTTTTTTGGGAATAAAGCAAATTCATGACCAAAAATTTGATTTTTTGCCTTGGGGGACCAAGGTAAACCATCCTGAAAGGGTACCTAAACGCACCAAAAAGATGGAATTTGAACATATTTTTGAATAACGGGGCCTACCGCATAAAGATACTCCGGTATGCATGCTTTCTTATGCATCCAGAGTCACTTTCGAGTGATTTGTGTCTAAAATATTTAAGTATGCGCACTTTGTCGAGTCCAAGGTCGGGCTCGGCAAGGATTGCCCCTGAGCTTAAAAGACCATACTTGTTGATGACAATGAGAATTTCGCATATTCTGAGCTACCCAGGCGACTTAACTAGTAGTGTGTTTTACATTACTTATTGCTGCCCTTGGACAAACAATAAAAGATTCAAAAAAATATTGTCATATAATAACGGCATGAAAAAATTGGTAGAATCCTTTTTTATGAGTATCCTCAATACATTAACCATAGGGTGGGTATCGTGAATTTCACGCAATTTTATCAAATAGTTTATCGCAAAAGATATTTCTATTAGTTTTTTTTTGTGTTTTCGACCCATTTAAAGACATAAAGTGTTGATGATAGGTGATAAAACGTGGTTTTTGCTAATATTTTGCCAAAATTTACGATTTAGGGGGTGGGCGGAGGTATTGGTGAGGAGCATGATTTAATCAGAAATTAGAGAGTTTATACCGTATTTCCTCTAGTAGTACAGGCCGCGTATTCCAGACAACAAAGGATGCCGCCTTTTTGCCCCATACCTATGGGGCAAAACGGCTTTCAAAAGACGCCCTAAACCTATGAGGCACTTTTGATGTGAAGTGGGCGTTTTTGAAAGTGCCCCATAGGTATGGGGCAAAAAGGCGGCATCCTTTGTTGTCTGGATACGCGGCCTGTTCTACTTCCTCTATCAACTCCCACCCCTCGTTATTTTGACTAGGAGTTAGGGCCATTTTTGATTAACAGTTTCAACATTTTTCAGGGGTTGAGAAATAACTCCCCATGGGGAGTTAATAGAGGAAATACGGTAATAGAATTTTAGAGAAAATACGGGAAATAAGGAAATTGCCGATACATAATCGTTGGGATTGTAATATGCACCGCCACCCAAAATTATATATTCAAATTTGGAGTAGAGAGTTTATAATAAAAAGGCTCAGAGCATGAATCTAAAAGTGAGAAATAATGAAAAATGGCAAAATCCTTTGCTTTTATACACATATTTTCCTTTTTTTTGGTATTTATGCACTTATGAGAATTGATTTTCAGGCAATAAACTGCAGCTGACATCCGCAGTAGTTATTTAAAGGTTCCTTCACCCACTTTCATGCTTTTTAGATGATATTTTTGCTGTTATCAGATGACTTTCTTTAGGAATAAGGCACAAGCAATAGAGTGCACTAGGCATCTAACTCGTTTTTTTCGTAGCAAAATCAATGCACCAAAATAATTTAAATAACACAAAATAATTTTACTCATTTTTTAGAAAGATTCTCCGTGAAATTCTGGTTGGTGGTCTTTTCAGTTAACTGTGAATAGTTTTTAAACGTCTCTTAAGTAATTTTTATACGTTAAAATAAAAAAATTTTCGGGGCCGCAGAGGGCTTGATGGATTAGAGATGCGCGCACTCACTTAAGGTGGCCAAGGCAACCAAGTAACTCGGGAATAATAAAATCTTTTTTAGGAAATGTTTATATTGAAATTTGCGATTTTCGGGAGGAGACTTAAAAATTAGAGCTGGTCAAAAACTTTAAAAATTCAGTTAAAAATATTCAAATTAACATACTATTCAAACAAACATTATTTTTCATCTTCTTGGGGCAAAAACCAAGGCGAAAAAATCTGTAAGAATCTATGTATCTCACGGGCTTCAGACTTAGGAGTAAGTTTTGGTATAAGTGATGACATTTCGAACTTTGTCTGAATTTAAGTTTTAAAAAATTACTAATTATATTGGGTTGTCGCATAAGTTCGTAGCGCTTTTTCAGATAAGGCATTTTATCACTGAAAAGTTACGATAAAATGCCGTTTGATATACCATTTAGTAGCTCCCATTCTCCCCTATCCGATAGTTTTTTTACGTTTTGCATAAAAAGTTCTATTTTTAGGCTTAAACAATGGAGTGTCAAGTTGAGAAAAATGTGCATTTCCGACGTGTTCTTCTTTTTTGCTTTCAATCAAGGAACCAAGGCTGCTGAGATTGCAAGAAGCATTCATAGCGTCTACGGAGAAGATTCTATTGGGGATTAGTCGAAAATGCGTTTTTTCATCAACTTGACAGTTTATTTGAAAGGCCTAAAACCATGTTAAAATCTTTACGCGTAAGAAAGTTGTAAGAACATATTAGAAGCAGAAAACCAGTGTTTCATTTTCGTATATAATGCTCTATTATGATAAAAAAAAAATAACCACAGCATGGTAAGCGTTAGCAAAAACGACATTACTTTCCGGTCAACCCAATATTTAGAACTTAAAAGGACGCTTGGATCTAACAAAATTTTTAGTTATAAAAACTCTGAAAAATTTTTTTTTAACTATTTTTTAATTTAATTTTTTTTTGTTTAGGTTTAACTATTTAAATCGATTTTAATTTTGTTTTTTTCTTCTTTTTGTAACTTTTTTGTTTTATTTTATCTTTATTTTGCTATTTCATTTTTTTCAAATAAAAATTTTTCGTTCATTTTTGTTTATTTTTCGTTGTTTCACTTCTTTTTTGAGAAAAAATCTGGTCATTTCTTTTTATTTTGTACATAACGAATACTTTTTTCTGCTACTTTTTGTTTATGGTTATTTTTGGAACAAATCAAGACCGTGGGCAATTCAAAATAAAAAAATTCGAATTTTTTGCCAAATTTTTTCAAAAAGGTGTCAGCGTTTTTAGGTCGAATGTGTGAGTTCGAAGTGTTCATGTATATAAATTGGATCGCCCAGATTCGAGCCTAAGAGCGGCCAAAAGCCACTGAAAGTTGGTTTTTCGCGGATTTACTAAACAGGGGTGAGCCTCTTGCAAAAAATCGATTGCGCGCATCTAAATTGCCGTTCGATGGGCTCAATCGCTCCAAATTCCACCACCGAACCACCCTACACCACTCTAAACCGCTTTTTATTAGTATTTCACTGCCCTAAACTAGTGTTTAGAGTAGTTTAGGGTGAGCCTGCCCGAGATGGTTAAAGTTAAAATTTTGAGCGATCAAGTCGATCAAAAGGCAATTCTAATGCGCAAAATCGATTTTTCGCAAAAATAAATAAATCCTTCTTCAGTAAAGCCCATTAAAAACGAACTTTCAGTGGCTTTTGGCTGCTATGGAACGGGGTTCTGAGGGATCGAAGTTATCGGCCTATATAAATAAAAATTCAGCACAATTTTTTTAGGATTTCGTTATGACGAAAAATTTTTTATATTTCTATAATTTTTTGTTCATACATGCTAGTGAGACCACATGACGCTTGATCATTGAGCTAAAAACATGCCTTTTCAAAAAGCACTGCTGGTCCTGGCCTTTTTTTCTGTTTAGAATCACTAGCTCCGATGCTGCAAAATCAATATATTCACAATATATCATAAGAAATTCATAGAGCTATATTTGTATTTTTTAGGTAAAATAAAAACAAAAGGTCGTCAGAACTATACGATTTAAGAAAAAAATAAAAATCGTATAGTGCTCAAAAGTTAGGAAAATTACATTTGTAAATGCAAGCCATTGCTAAATTTGAAATTTTGAATTGGCGGAAAGTGCGCAGAGAGGGCAACACACATACCTGCACGGGCGCCAGCTAAAAAACCTCAACATTCGGGCGCCGGCGCCCGAATGTTGAGGTTTTTAGCTGCCTTGGCAATCTTTTAGTTAATTCAAAATTTTCTCAGATTTTGTTGCAGACAAAAATAGCCAATGATTTGATGTGATTAATTATGGTCGAAATACAGTCTAGTCTCGTTTATCCGACACCGCCTCAAGTTCCTTCGTCACCTAGTTCGTCCATCTAGGGTCCGACACTTTTTTAAAGCCAATTTTTAAAATGTTTTTTTCCAGTTGTCTTTGGTTGTTTTAGTCCGAAATATCGCAAGGATTCTGATTTTGCCGATCGTTTTTCCCAAATCCTTTTACGTTGCAGCTGCTAAGCGTATGTTCAGCATAACAGCTATGTTAACAGCAGGCAGAAAAAGCTCCACTGGCCCAGTACTTTTAAAAAGCAAAACAATGCTTGTTTATAACCGCAATATGATAAATATTTAATTTCTCATATTTGTTGACAACAAATTGTTGCTATTCCTGGTACAATAAATTTTTATTCGAAATATCAAAATACAGTCAACCCTCGTTAATCCGCCACCCCTAGGGACCGGCCCTAGGGTGGCGGATTAACGAGGGTGGCGGATTATCGAGGTGCGATTACCCTACCTTTACTTAACTTTAGCTTTTTTGGGACCGGCCCTAGGGTGGCGGATTATCGAGGTGCGATTACCCTACCTTTACTTAACTTTAGCTTTTTGGGACCGGCCCTAGGGTGGCGGATTATCGAGGTGCGATTACCCTACCTTTACTTAACTTTAGCTTTTTGGGACCGGCCCTAGGGTGGCGGATTATCGAGGTGCGATTACCCTACCTTTACTTAACTTTAGCTTTTTTGGGACCGGCCTAGGGTGGCGGATTATCGAGGTGCGATTACCCTACCTTTACTTAACTTTAGCTTTTTGGGACCGGCCCTAGGGTGGCGGATTATCGAGGTGCGATTACCCTACCTTTACTTAACTTTAGCTTTTTGGGACCGGCCCTAGGGTGGCGGATTATCGAGGTGCGATTACCCTACCTTTACTTAACTTTAGCTTTTTGGGACCGGCCCTAGGGTGGCGGATTATCGAGGTGCGATTACCCTACCTTTACTTAACTTTAGCTTTTTGGGACCGGCCCTAGGGTGGCGGATTATCGAGGTGCGATTACCCTACCTTTACTTAACTTTAGCTTTTTTGGGACCGGCCCTAGGGTGGCGGATTAACGAGGGTGGCGGATTATCGAGGTGCGATTACCCTACCTTTACTTAACTTTAGGACCGGCCCTAGGGTGGCGGATTATCGAGGTGCGATTACCCTACCTTTACTTAACTTTAGCTTTTTGGGACCGGCCCTAGGGTGGCGGATTATCGAGGTGCGATTACCCTACCTTTACTTAACTTTAGCTTTTTGGGACCGGCCCTAGGGTGGCGGATTATCGAGGTGCGATTACCCTACCTTTACTTAACTTTAGCTTTTTGGGACCGGCCCTAGGGTGGCAGATTAACGAGGGTGGCGGATTATCGAGGTGCGATTACCCTACCTTTACTTAACTTTAGCTTTTTTGGGACCGGCCCTAGAGTGGCGGATTATCGAGGGTGGCGGATTAACGAGGGTTGACTGTATTAGATTAGTCTTTGTTACATTATATTATTTTATTTACAGAAATGGCTTGATGCCGGCGCCCGGCGCCGTAATTTCTCTTTTGGGCATCGGCGCCGGCGTCGAATAAACAGTGGCGTCGGCGCCGATTTTTCTCAGCGTGCAGGTATGGCAACACATCCACGCAGTATTTTTTACAAACTTTAAAAAAAAATTCGGAGTTTTGAAGCATCGACTAGTCAAGCCCAATGTTGCTTGACATTGCAACACAAGACAAAGTAGCCGACTTTCTTTTTCGCAATTTTTTTAATGATTTTCTCAGACTAACAAATTAAATTTGAAATTTTTCTATTTTATCGTTTTTGAACATTTTCTGGAACAGAATAGCTGTTCCCGCAAATTTGAAAATTCTAAATTGCACCATTTGCACCAAAGGCAATAATTTTCGAAGTGGAATGTGTATTTTGAAATTCCGATTTAGAACCATATCTTGTGAACACTTCGGAGTTACAATGTAGGCAAAACTTGTGCGCAGTTAAAAGTTGGCTTTGAAACATCTATAAAATAATATCGAAATTTCTTTAAAAAATGACCTAAAATTTGAGATGGAAAAAAACTGATCAACTTTTTTTGATATTTTTTCACTTTTCGTTTAAGAGCATATTTTTGTTCTTGTTATTTATTTTATGTGGTCTGAAAGTTTTTTATTTATGAGTCATTGAAAGATGTTTTCTGTAATTTTGCAGAAGACCTTGTTACTGTATTTTTTTGTGTTTTTTTTGCATATTTGGAAGGCGGCTGTAATACTTTTGGTCGCTTATTATTTAGTTAGTATTTGATGTAAAATTATGCGTCTTTCGTTTTAGTTGTGAAAGAATTATGGTCAGATCAAGTGGCGAAATACAGTCTAGTCTCGTTTATCCGACACCCCCTCAAGTTCGTTCGTCATCTAGTTCGTCCATCTAGGGTCCGACACTTTTTTTAGCCAATTTTTAAAATGTTGTTCCAGTTGTCTTTGGTTGTTTCAGTCCGAAATATCGCAAAGATTCTGATCTTGCCGATCGTTTTTCCCAAATCCTTTTACGTTGCCATAAAGACCCACGGCTCTCGTTTATCCGACACCTAATTTTTAAAAAGAGGTGTCGGATAAACCAGACTAGACTGTATCTGATCCCAACATCCCGAGCGGTGGAAGTTCAAATCTCAGCCTAAGCGGTGGAAACTCTGATGGCAACCCGAGCGGTGGAAGTTCAAATCTCAGCCTAAGCGGTGGAAACTCTGATAGCAACCCGAGCGATGGAAGTTCAAATCTCAGATTAAGCGGTGGAAACTCTGATGGCAACCCGAGCGGTGGAAGTTCAAATCTCAGCCTAAGCGGTGGAAACTCTGATGGCAACCCGAGCGGTGGAAGTTCAAATCTCAGCCTAAGCGGTGGAAACTCTGATAGCAACCCGAGCGATGGAAGTTCAAATCTCAGATTAAGCGGTGGAAACTCTGATAGCAACCCGAGCGATGGAAGTTCAAATCTCAGATTAAGCGGTGGAAACTCTGATAGCAACCCGAGCGATGGAAGTTCAAATCTCAGATTAAGCGGTGGAAACTCTGATAGCAACCCGAGCGATGGAAGTTCAAATCTCAGATTAAGCGGTGGAAACTCTGATAGCAACCCGAGCGATGGAAGTTCAAATCTCAGATTAAGCGGTGGAAACTCTGATAGCAACCCGAGCGATGGAAGTTCAAATCTCAGATTAAGCGGTGGAAACTCTGATAGCAACCCGAGCGATGGAAGTTCAAATCTCAGATTAAGCGGTGGAAACTCTGATAGCAACCCGAGCGATGGAAGTTCAAATCTCAGATTAAGCGGTGGAAACTCTGATAGCAACCCGAGCGATGGAAGTTCAAATCTCAGCCTAAGCGGTGGAAACTCTGATGGCAGCCCGACCGGTAGACAGTAGTAGAAAAGTAGTAAAATAGTTTGTCAAAGAAGGAGTTGAAAAATAGAATGCCAGTTTCTAATAGAAGGCCACCGTCTGAGGGTGGTTGAAAAATAGAATTTCTTTATACAATTGTTTTGAAATTTTTAGTACGATTTTTTAACATTTTGAGAAATGAAGTGAGACGAGAATAGACAGTTCTCGTGTGCACTTTTGATAAAGAACTTTTAGCTCTGAAAAAGCTTCAGCTTTTCTAAAAAAATCAATATATTTCTAAAAAAGTAGGGTTCGCGTAGCTCTGTTTATATTTTTATGCACGGCTCGAGATACATACATCTCGAGATCCTCGAGATACAATACATGTAAAAGTAATTGAAAAAAAGGACTTTTCATTTTCATAAAAGGACTTTTATGAAAATAAAAGTCCTTTTTATTTTTATAGAAGGACTTTTTATAAAAGGACTTTTATGAAAATAAAAGGACTTTTTATTGCTTGTAAACAAAAGTCTCTGTTTTTTAAGTAAGAAATCTTAATTGTTTTAAATTTGTTTTTAAAAATTTGAAATTTTGCTCCTTGAAGTTGAAAAGTGGGGTGTTTTATGGGAAATTCCATGAATGGTCCGGTCGAGCACTCAACCACTTTTTTCTGGGCAATTTGTTTTTTGAAAAAGATTTTATTGGCCCAGTTTCCACTCATAGGAACGCCCTTTTTACGGCTGAGGACGTTTTTATTTAATCCGGGGCCTTGACCTGCAAAAATTTGAAACTTTGCCCTTTAAAGTTGAGTTTTTGTGGGAAAATGCATCAAAATGCTGTCAAACATGGCTGGAAAATACCACTGGCATCTGCCACTTCAATCAGAGGCACGTGAAAAAAAGTTTATAATAGGCGCCTGTAAGGCGCCTATTACTATTCACCTTGTTACCAATAATAAATGATAGAGGTGATGAAACCGGTTCGGGCGGGATTTCGGGACGGGATTTTGGACCAAAATCGGATCGGGCGGGATCGGGATCCCGTCCCGTCATCACCTCTAATAAATGACATCATGGATTTTGTGGAAAATTTGCAATTAATTTCTTTTGTCCACAAAATTTATATGTTTTAACCAGGGTATCGAAACGTACTTTTTAAAAAGATTTGTACTTTTTGTGGAACCCGAAATCTTTTTTATTTTTGAGAGTTTACGTCAAAATTTTTTTTTCGGTGCTCAAAAATCAATAAGCACTGGATAAAATGTTATTTTTTGACGAAAAATAACCAAATTGTACTTTTTTGGCTAAATATACTTTTTTAAAAAATTTTGAGTTCGCAACCCTGGTTTTAACCCAAGGGTCGCAAGTGTACTTAATTTTTAAGAAATGTACTTATTTTTAGACAGCGAATCTTAAAAATAAATTGATCTTAATTTGTCTTAATTTGTTTTAATTTTAAAAAAATCGCAAAACGATTCATTGCAAATTTTGCCTGAGGTCGCAGAGCAGGATGGTCTCTTCGATGAAGTCTCGGCTCTGAACATCCTTCTTCAACAAATTCCTGCAGGAACTTTTGAATCGATTGACACCGAACACAAATGGGTGATGATATTCAAGGACAACGATTCTCTGCCTCTCGTCTACCGGTTGGTCAGTTCAATACTATCGATTCCTGTTTCAAACGCTTTCATTGAACGAATCTTCTCGCTCTGTGGTGTACGGTGGACTAAAGAAAGAAATTCGTTTGAAGTTCAAACCGTGAAGAGCATTGTCCAAACCAAAGTCAACTTTGATATCAATTGCCCGGAAATGTGTAACTTCCTTTTGAAAAATAATTTTTGTTGAAACAAATCAGGGGTTGGGAAAAATACTTTTAATTGTTTACTCACGTTTTGTTATTGTTTGTTTGATAAAAATTCAATAAAATTTTGATTGTAGCATGATTTTAAATATTGTCTGAATTTTGAAGGCAAAATCTTAATTTTAAAAATTTTTGTCTGTTTTTCTCAATAAAATGCAAAACAATCACCGTTTTTGATAGTTATCTCAATATATTAGTTTTTCGTGCTCTTTCTGTCAGTGTATTCAAATTTTAATTTTTACACACAAAAATAGGCATTTAAAAATTGATGCAAAACCGACAATTTTAAAGCAGGGCCAATTCTGGCTGTTTGCGAGGGCCAACCTTGATAATTTTAATGCAGGGAGGTAGCACAAACAAAGAATGATATGGTGCACAAAACGGCTTTGATTCATACTTTCCCATCAATGAGTTCAACATATTTTTAGCTGTAAATCATAGGTGATAGAGTGTTTTTGAAAAAAGTAACACACTGCTAAATGCAGCAATAAATAAGCTTTCGAATAAGGTATTACTTACCTTGAAGCGAAAAATAAAATGTGTAAAACGTGCGTTATTGAAAAATTAAAAAATTCACATGGGTCCAAAGACCCACTGAGTAGTTTATGGGTTAAGTGGTATGCCTTTAGTACTCAAAATGACCGTTAGAATCTAGCAAACAGTTTGGTAGTAGAAAATCTATGAGTTTATATAAAAAGTATCAAGTGTTACATATAGGTTAAATTACGACTATTACTATAAGTTCTACACGTGTAGCCTAGTGGGTTGGCTTCCCACTTTTTACGTTACAAAAATTGGCGCAGTCGAAAGTTCGATCCCGCATGGGTCCCGGACATTTAATACAAGGGACCACAGGCGCCTATCGGCGCCTTTATAGTAAAGTACAGTACAGTTATTTGTATAGTACAGTTATTTCGAAATTTCAATGAGGGGCTATGACTTCATTCATAAAAATAGGTATATCCCCTATTAGAACCCATTTTTTCGCCTGTTCTTTTTTTTAAACGAAAGCTGACATTCTGGGGAACACGATGGTTCTAGCGACAAAAGTGATTTCGCTATCTACGACCCGTTCTGGCCTTCGAAGTGAAAAAGCGTTACCCACCCACCCACACATGCCAAATACTATATAAGATTTCGAATTCCTCCCATTACATTCGGACTCTCCCATTCGACGTTTCTAATAAGTGGTTGTATTACAATACAACGAAGGAAGTAGGTGGCAACTCCACTGAAAAAAATTCGATCCGATTTTTCATAATTTCATGGCCATGTCAGTTATTTGCATACACCTAAGAAGAGGTTTTGACATGGGAGATTCATCTTATGGGTTGGCTTCCCACTTTTTACGTTACAACATCAAGAAATAAGGTAAAATCAAATCACATGAAAACGTGTTTGAGTGCGTCCCAACACACGCCGGCCTACCCCTGCCTAAGCTTACATGTGATAAATCATCGAAAGATGACCCTAATATACCTTAAAAAGGTCATCTACCTTTGAGAAGTCGAAGTCAGTTTTTGAGGAAAGTTAAAACTTTTTGGTCAGCAACTGTTTGAAAATCTCTTTTGTATCCTATTACGCAGAAAAAAGTAGAAAAGAACGTGTTTTTCGAGCAATTTTCGAAAATTAGGTGCGGGTTAAACCGAAATAGTACCAAGTTTTTTATTCTCCATTTTTTCGTTTGTAGATGCTTGTTTAATCACTGAATTAAAGGAACGCTCCCGTGCGCTCTCAAAGCACTGGTGATCTTCACATGACCGTGAAAGGCTGAAAAATCAATATATGTTCACTATTTCATAAAAAAATTATAGAGTCATACTTATTTTTAAGTAGATGAAAATGAAAGGTCATTTATAGCATATGATTTTAAAACAGTTACAAACGGCACAGAAATTCGTAACTTTTGTATAAGATTATACAAAAGTTACGAAACGTCTATGTACATATACAGGGTGTCCCGAAATTACGCGCACATCAAAAAAAAAGATCGTGTACGTAGCGCTTTGGGCGGTCGATTTCCATTTTCGGGATCCTAACGCGTGGAAATCTCCAGAATTGTGGGATTTTTGAGAATGAAGAACACAACCACACCTAGAAATGAACGCCAAAATTCCCACTTCTCTTTATTTTCGAAAGAATAGCCAATATTTAGCAAAGGCAAAACTCATTCAAAGTGGTTTCCTTGAGCCTCAATGCATTCTCCGATTCTGAGCCCATACCATCACTTGCTTCGGCTGCTGCTCGTGTCCGATGACCACATCCTCGATAGGCGGCAGTTCTTTCAAAAATTAATTAGTCTAGCATATTTGAACAGTTTAAAGACAAAAAGAAAAATGTGCGCGTAATTTCGGGACACCCTGTAGTATTTTGATAGGATTCTCGAAAATCAAAGGCAGGAATTTGTTGTCCGGTAACCTCCCAAAATTGTGTTTTGACTGCTTTCTTAGACGTTTCAAGCTGTGAAACGTATGCAAAATGGGTTTTCAGGTGGCGAAAAGACATTTTCTGAAAAAAACATTTTTGCACAGTCGTTGAATCCTTGAAGTGCAGCCAGTGGTTTGCCTGAAACAAAGCAAACGTTACTTCACATAACAACCCGCATGCTGGTTTTTATAAAAAAGCCTGTCGATGGTTACAACATGTGCACATAGACTCGGATTCATCTCTAGGGTGAGCTGTCTCGGGCAGCTCTAACCCCCATGCCGCTACGCCCTCGGAGGAAATAGAGGAAAAAATTTAAATTTTCGCTTTCTCGTGCACCTCTAACCCCCCGACTCGGATTCATCTCTAGGGTGAGCTGTCTCGTGTAGCTCTAACCCCCAAGCCGCCTATGCCCTCGGAGGAAATAGAGGAAAAAATTTAAATTTTCGCTTTCTCGTGCACCTCTAACCCCCAAGCCGCCTATGCCCTCGGAGGAAATAGAGGAAAAAATTTAAATTTTCGCTTTCTCGTGCACCTCTAACCCCCCGACTCGGATTCATCTCTAGGGTGAGCTGTCTCGTGTAGCTCTAACCCCAAGCCGCCTATGCCCTCGGAGGAAATAGAGGAAAAAATTTAAATTTTCGCTTTCTCGTGCACCTCTAACCCCCCGACTCGGATTCATCTCTAGGGTGAGCTGTCTCGTGTAGCTCTAACCCTGCCGCCTATGCCCTCGAGGAATAGAGGAAAAATTTAAATTTTCGCTTTCTCGTGCACCTCTAACCCCCAAGCCGCCTATGCCCTCGGAGGAAATAGAGGAAAAATTTAAATTTTCGCTTTCGGGCACCTCTAACCTCCCGACTCGATTCATCTCTAGGGTGAGCTGTCTCGTGTAGCTCTAACCCCAAGCCGCCTATGCCCTCGGAGGAAATAGAGGAAAAATTTAAATTTTCGCTTTCTCGTGCACCTCTAACCCCGACTCGGATTCATCTCTAGGGTGAGCTGTCTCGTAGCTTTAACCCTGCCGCCTATGCCTCGGAGGAAATAGAGGAAAAATTTAAATTTTCGCTTTCTCGCACCTCTAACCCCCGACTCGGATTCTCGTGTAGCTCTAACCCC
>JAMRYI010001673.1:0-15119 GCA_029231635.1 Ditylenchus weischeri
TAAGAGCACCCAAATATATGTTCCAGACCCCAGAAAAAGTGCTGTAAACACTTATTAGTCACAACTTCCATGCTGGCCTACCCTTAAGCCTAAAGAGCACCCAAATATATGTTCCAGACCCCAGAAAAGTGCGTAAAACACTTATTAGTCACAACTTCCATACGCTGGCCTACCCCTAAGCCTAAGTAAAGAGCACCCAAATATATGTTCCAGACCCAAAAAAGTGCGTAAAACACTTATTAGTCACAACTTCCATGGCCTACCCCTAAGCTTAAGTAGAGCACCCAATATATGTTTCAGACCCCAGTGCGTAAAACACTTATTAGTCACAACTTCCATACGCTGGCCCCCTGCTTCCTAAGTAGAGCACCCAAATATATGTTCCACCCCAGAAAAAGTGCGTAAAACACTTATTAGTCACAACTTCCATACGCTGGCCTACCCCTAAGCCTAAGAGAGCACCCAAATATATGTTCCAGACCCCAGAAAAAGGTAAAACACTTATTAGTCACAACTTCCATACGCTGGCCTACCCCTAAGCCTAAGTAAAGAGCACCCAATATATGTTCCAGACCCCAGAAAAGTGCGTAAACACTTATTAGTCACAACTTCCATACGCTGGCCTACCTAAGTAAGAGCACCAAATATATGTTCCAGACCCAGAAAAAGTGCGTAAAACACTTATTAGTCACAACTTCCATACGCTGGCCTACCCCTAAGCCTAAGTAAAGAGCACCCAAATATATGTTCCAGACCCCAGAAAAAGTGCTTAAAACACTTATTAGTCTCAACTTCCATACGCTGGCCTACCCTTAAGCCTAAGAGCACCCAAATATATGTTCCAGACCCCAGAAAAAGTGCGTCAAACACTTATTAGTCACAACTTCCATACGCTGGCCTACCCTAAGCCTAAGTAAAGAGCACCCAAATATATGTTCCAGACCCAGAGAAAAGTGAAAACACTTATTAGTCACAACTTCCATACGCTGGCCTACCCCTAAGCCTAAAAGAGCACCCAAATATATGTTCCAGACCCCAGAAAAAGTGCGTAAAACACTTATTAGTCACAACTTCCATACGCTGGCCTACCCTGGCTAAGTAAAGAGCACCCAAATATATGTTCCAGACCCCAGAAAAAGTGCGTAAAACACTTATTAGTCACAACTTCCATACGCTGGCCTACCCCTAAGCCTAAGAAAGAGCACCCAAATATATGTTCCAGACCCCAGAAAAAGTGCGTAAACACACTTATTAGTCACAACTTCCATACGCTGGCCTACCCTAAGCCTAGTAAAGAGCACCCAAATATATGTTCCAGACCCCAGAAAAAGTGCGTAAAACACTTATTAGTCACAACTTCCATACGCTGGCCTACCCTAAGCCTAAAGAGCACCCAAATATATGTTCCAGACCCCAGAAAAAGTGTAAAACACTTATTAGTCACAACTTCCATACGCTGGCCTACCCTAAGCTTAAGAGCACCCAAATATATGTTCCAGACCCCAGAAAAAGTGCGTAAAACACTTATTAGTCACAACTTCCATACGCTGCCTACCCCTAAGCCTAAGTAAAGAGCACCCAAATATATGTTCCAGACCCCAGAAAAAGTGCGTAAAACACTTATTAGTCACAACTTCCATACGCTGGCCTACCCTTAAGCCTAAAGAGCACCCAAATATATGTTCCAGACCCCAGAAAAAGTGCGTAAAACACTTATTAGTCACAACTTCCATACGCTGGCCTACCCCTAAGCCTAAGTAAAGAGCACCCAAATATATGTTCCAGACCCCAGAAAAGTGCGTAAAACACTTATTAGTCACAACTTCCATACGCTGGCCTACCCTAAGCCTAAGTAAAGAGCACCCAAATATATGTTCCAGACCCCAGAAAAAGTGCGTAAAACACTTATTAGTCACAACTTCAGCATGCTGCCTACTAAGCCTAAGTAAAGAGCACCCAAATATATGTTCCAGACCCCAGAAAAGTGCGTAAAACACTTATTAGTCACAACTTCCATACGCTGGCCTACCCTAAGCCTAAGAGCACAAATATATGTTCCAGACCCCAGAAAAGTGCGTAAAACACTTATTAGTCACAACTTCCATACGCTGGCCTACCCTAAGCCTAAGTAAAGAGCACCCAAATATATGTTCCAGACCCCAGAAAAGTGCGTAAAACACTTATTAGTCACAATTCCATACGCTGGCCTAATTAAGCTAAGTAAAGAGCACCCAAATATATGTTCCAGACCCCAGAAAAGTGCAAAACACTTATTAGTCACAACTTCCATGCTCCCCTAAGCCTAAGTAAAGAGCACCCAAATATATGTTCCAGACCCCAAAAAAGTGCGTAAAACACTTATTAGTCACAACTTCCATACGCTGGCCTACCCTAAGCCTAAGTAAAGAGCACCCAAATATATGTTCCAGACCCCAGAAAAAGTGCGTAAAACACTTATTAGTCACAACTTCCATACGCTGGCCTACCCCTAAGTAAGAGAGCACCCAAATATATGTTCCAGACCCCAGAAAAAGTGCGTAAACACTTATTAGTCACAACTTCCATACGCTGGCCCCCTAAGCCTAAGTAAAGAGCACCCAAATATATGTTCCAGACCCCAGAAAAGTGCGTAAAACACTTATTAGTCACAACTTCCATATGGCCTACCCCTTTAAGTTAAAGAGCACCCAAATATATGTTCCAGACCCCAGAAAAGTGCGTAAACACTTATTAGTCACAACTTCCATACGCTGGCCTACCCCTAAGCCTAAGTAAAGAGCACCCAAATATATGTTCCAGACCCCAGAAAAAGTGCGTAAAACACTTATTAGTCACAACTTCCATACGCTGGCCTACCCTTAAGCCTAAAGAGCACCCAAATATATGTTCCAGACCCCAGAAAAAGTGTAAAACACTTATTAGTCACAACTTCCATACGCTGGCTTACCCTAAGCCTAAGTAAAGAGCACCCAAATATATGTTCCAGACCCCAGAAAAGTGCGTAAAACACTTATTAGTCACAACTTCCATACGCTGGCCTACCCCTAAGCCTAAGTAAAGAGAGCACCCAAATATATGTTCCAGACCCCAGAAAAAGTGCGTAAAACACATTAGTCACAACTTCCATACGCTGCCTCCTAAGCCTAAGTAGTAAGAGCACCCAAATATATGTTCCAGACCCCAGAAAAAGTGCTAACACTTATTAGTCACAACTTCCATACGCTGGCCTACCCCTAAGCCTAAGAGGAGCACCCAAATATATGTTCCAGACCCCAGAAAAGTGCGTAAAACACTTATTAGTCACAACTTCCATACGCTACCCTAATAAGCTAAGTAAAGACACCCAAATATATGTTCCAGACCCCAGAAAAAGTGCGTAAAACACTTATTAGTCACAACTTCCATACGCTGGCCTACCCCTAAGCTTGAGCACCCAAATATATGTTCCAGACCCCAGAAAAAGTGCGTAAAACACTTATTAGTCACAACTTCCATACGCTGGCCTACCCTAAGCCTAAAGAGCACCCAAATATATGTTCCAGACCCAGAAAAAGTGTAAAACACTTATTAGTCACAACTTCCATACGCTGGCCTACCCTAAGCCTAAGTAAAGAGCACCTAAATATATGTTCCAGACCCCAGAAAAAGTGCGTAAAACACTTATTAGTCACAACTTCCATACGCTGGCCTACCCTAAGCCTAAAGAGCACCAATATATGTTCCAGACCCCAGAAAAGGTCAAACACTTATTAGTCACAACTTCCACATGCTGGCCTACCCTAAGCCTAAGTAAAGAGCACCCAAATATATGTTCCAGACCCCAGAAAAAGTGCGTAAAACACTTATTAGTCACTCCATACGCTGGCCTACCCTAAGCCTAAGTAAAGAGCACCCAAATATATGTTCCAGACCCAGAAAAAAGTGTAAACACTTATTAGTCACAACTTCCATACGCTGGCTACCCTCCCTAAGCCTAAGAGCACCCAAATATATGTTCCAGACCCCAGAAAAAGTGCGTAAAACACTTATTAGTCACAACTTCCATACGCTGGCCTACCCTAAGTAAGTAAAGAGCACCCAAATATATGTTCAGACCCCAGAAAAAGGTAAAACACTTATTAGTCCAATCCATACGCAGCCTACCCTAAGCTTAAGAGCACCCAAATATATGTTCCAGACCCCAGAAAAGTGTAAACACTTATTACACAACTTTACGCTGGCCTACCCCTAAGCTCTAAGTAAAGAGCACCCAAATATATGTTCCAGACCCCAGAAAAGTGTAAACACTTATTAGTCACAACTTCCATACGCTGGCCTACCCTAAGCCTAAGTAAAGAGCACCCAAATATATGTTCCAGACCCCAGAAAAAGTGCAAACACTTATTAGTCACAACTTCCATACGCTGGCCTACCCCTAAGCCTAAGTAAAGAGCACCCAAATATATGTTCCAGACCCCAGAAAAGTGCGTAAAACACTTATTAGTCACAACTTCCATACGCTGGCCTACCCCTAAGCCTAAGTAAAGAGCACCAAATATATGTTCCAGACCCCAGAAAAAGTGTGCTAAAACACTTATTAGTCACAACTTCCATACGCTGGCCTACCCTAAGCTTAAGTAAAGAGCACCCAAATATATGTTCCAGACCCCAGAAAAAGTGCGTAAAACACTTATTAGTCACAACTTCCATACGCTGGCCTACCCTAAGCCTAAAGAGCACCCAAATATATGTTCCAGACCCAAAAAAAGTCAAAACACTTATTAGTCACAACTTCCATACGCTGGCCTACCCTTAAGCCTAAGCAGAGCCCAAATATATGTTCCAGACCAGAAAAAGTGGGTAAAACACTTATTAGTCACAACTTCCATACGCTGGCCTACTCCTAAGCTTAAAGAGCACCCAAATATATGTTCCGACCCAGAAAAAGTGCGTAAAACACTTATTAGTCACAACTTCCATACGCTGGCCTACCCCTAAGCCTAAGTAAAGAGCACCCAAATATATGTTCCAGACCCCAGAAAAAGTGTAAAACACTTATTAGTCACAACTTCCATACCTACCCCTAAGCCTAAGAGCACCAAATATATGTCCAGACCCCAGAAAAAAAGTGCAAACACTTATTAGTCACAACTTCCATACGCTGGCCTACCCTAAGCCTAAGTAAAGAGCACCCAAATATATGTTCCAGACCCCAGAAAAGTGCGTAAACACTTATTAGTCACAACTTCCATACGCTGGCCTACCCCTAATCTAAGTAAAGAGCACCCAAATATATGTTCCAGACCCCAGAAAAAGTGCGTAAAACACTTATTAGTCACAACTTCCATACGCTGGCCTACCTAAGCCTAAGTAAAGAGCACCCAAATATATGTTCCAGACCCCAGAAAAGTGCGTAAACACTTATTAGTCACAACTTCCATACGCTGGCTACCCTAAGCCTAAGAGCACCCAAATATATGTTCCAGACCCCAGAAAAGTGCGTAAAACACTTATTAGTCACAACTTCCATACGCTGGCCTACCCTAAGCCTAAGAGCACCCAAATATATGTTCCAGACCCCCAAGTGGCGTAAAACACTTATTAGTCACAACTTCCATACGCTGGCCTACCCTAAGCTTTAAGTAAAGAGCACCCAAATATATGTTCCAGACCCCAGAAAAAGTGCGTAAAACACTTATTAGTCACAACTTCCATACGCTGGCCACCCTAAGCCTAAGTAAAGAGCACCCAAATATATGTTCCAGACCCCAGAAAAGTGTAAAACACTTATTAGTCACAACTTCCATACGCTGGCCTACCCCTAAGCCTAAGTAAAGAGCACCCAAATATATGTTCCAGACCCCAGAAAAAGTGCATAAAACACTTATTAGTCACAACTTCCATACGCTGGCCTACCCCTAAGCCTAAGTAAAGAGCACCCAAATATATGTTCCAGACCCCAGAAAAAGTGCATAAACACTTATTAGTCACAACTTCCATACGCTGGCCTACCCCTAAGCCTAAGTAAAGAGCACCCAAATATATGTTCCAGACCCCAGAAAAGTGCGTAAACACTTATTAGTCACAACTTCCATACGCTGGCCTACCCTAAGCTTAAGAGCACCCAAATATATGTTCCAGACCCCAGAAAAGTGCGTAAAACACTTATTATCACAACTTCCATACTGGCCTAAAGTTAAAGAGCACCCAAATATATGTTCCAGACCCCAGAAAAGTGCAAACACTTATTAGTCACAACTTCCATACGCTGGCCTACCTAAGCCTAAGAGCACCCAAATATATGTCTCAGACCCCAGAAAAGTGCGTAAAACACTTATTAGTCACAACTTCCATACGCTGGCCTACCCCTGTTTAAAGAGCACCCAAATATATGTTCCAGACCCCAGAAAAGTGCGTCAAACACTTATTAGTCACAACTTCCATATGGCTCACCTAAGCCTAAAGAGCACCCAAATATATGTTCCAGACCCCAGAAAAAGTGCGTAAAACACTTATTAGTCACAACTTCCATACGCTGGCCTACCCTAAGCCTAGAGCACCCAAATATATGTTCAGACCCCAGAAAAGTGCAAAACACTTATTAGTCACAACTTCCATACGCTGGCCTACCCTAAGCCTAAGAGAGCACCCAAATATATGTTCCAGACCCCAGAAAAAGTGCGTAAAACACTTATTAGTCACAACTTCCATACGCTGGCCTACCCCTAAGCCTAAGTAAAGAGCACCCAAATATATGTTCCAGACCCCAGAAAAGTGCGTAAAACACTTATTAGTCACAACTTCCATACGCTGGCCTACCCTGCCTAAGTAAAGAGCACCCAAATATATGTTCCAGACCCCAGAAAAAGTGCGTAAAACACTTATTAGTCACAACTTCCATACGCTGGCCTACCCTAAGCCTAAGTAAAGAGCACCCAAATATATGTTCCAGACCCCAGAAAAGTGCGTAAAACACTTATTAGTCACAACTTCCATACGCTGGCCTACCCCTAAGCCTAAGTAAAGAGCACCCAAATATATGTTCCAGACCCCAGAAAAGTGCGTAAAACACTTATTAGTCACAACTTCCATACGCTGGCCTACCCCTAAGCCTAAGTAAAGAGCACCCAAATATATGTTCCAGACCCCAGAAAAGTGCGTAAAACACTTATTAGTCACAACTTCCATACGCTGGCCTACCCTAAGCCTAAGTAAAGAGCACCCAAATATATGTTCCAGACCCCAGAAAAGTGCGTAAAACACTTATTAGTCACAACTTCCATACGCTGGCCTACCCTAAGCCTAAGTAAAGAGCACCCAAATATATGTTCCAGACCCCAGAAAAGTGCGTAAAACACTTATTAGTCACAACTTCCATACGCTGGCCTACCCCTAAGCCTAAGTAAAGAGCACCCAAATATATGTTCCAGACCCCAGAAAAGTGCGTAAAACACTTATTAGTCACAACTTCCATACGCTGCCTACCCCTAAGCCTAAGTAAAGAGCACCCAAATATATGTTCCAGACCCCAGAAAAGTGCGTAAAACACTTATTAGTCACAACTTCCATACGCTGGCCTACCCCTAAGCCTAAGTAAAGAGCACCCAAATATATGTTCCAGACCCCAGAAAAGTGCGTAAAACACTTATTAGTCACAACTTCCATACGCTGGCCTACCCTAAGCCTAAGTAAAGAGCACCCAAATATATGTTCCAGACCCCAGAAAAGTGCGTAAAACACTTATTAGTCACAACTTCCATACGCTGGCCTACCCTAAGCCTAAGTAAAGAGCACCCAAATATATGTTCCAGACCCCAGAAAAGTGCGTAAAACACTTATTAGTCACAACTTCCATACGCTGGCCTACCCTAAGCCTAAGTAAAGAGCACCCAAATATATGTTCCAGACCCCAGAAAAGTGCGTAAAACACTTATTAGTCACAACTTCCATACGCTGGCCTACCCCTAAGCCTAAGTAAAGAGCACCCAAATATATGTTCCAGACCCCAGAAAAAGTGCGTAAAACACTTATTAGTCACAACTTCCATACGCTGGCCTACCCCTAAGCCTAAGTAAAGAGCACCCAAATATATGTTCCAGACCCCAGAAAAGTGCGTAAAACACTTATTAGTCACAACTTCCATACGCTGGCCTACCCTAAGCCTAAGTAAAGAGCACCCAAATATATGTTCCAGACCCCAGAAAAGTGCGTAAAACACTTATTAGTCACAACTTCCATACGCTGGCCTACCCTAAGCCTAAGTAAAGAGCACCCAAATATATGTTCCAGACCCCAGAAAAAGTGCGTAAAACACTTATTAGTCACAACTTCCATACGCTGGCCTACCCCTAAGCCTAAGTAAAGAGCACCCAAATATATGTTCCAGACCCCAGAAAAGTGCGTAAAACACTTATTAGTCACAACTTCCATACGCTGGCCTACCCCTAAGCCTAAGTAAAGAGCACCCAAATATATGTTCCAGACCCCAGAAAAGTGCGTAAAACACTTATTAGTCACAACTTCCATACGCTGGCCTACCCCTAAGCCTAAGTAAAGAGCACCCAAATATATGTTCCAGACCCCAGAAAAGTGCGTAAAACACTTATTAGTCACAACTTCCATACGCTGGCCTACCCCTAAGCCTAAGTAAAGAGCACCCAAATATATGTTCCAGACCCCAGAAAAAGTGCGTAAAACACTTATTAGTCACAACTTCCATACGCTGGCCTACCCCTAAGCCTAAGTAAAGAGCACCCAAATATATGTTCCAGACCCCAGAAAAGTGCGTAAAACACTTATTAGTCACAACTTCCATACGCTGGCCTACCCCTAAGCCTAAGTAAAGAGCACCCAAATATATGTTCCAGACCCCAGAAAAAGTGCGTAAAACACTTATTAGTCACAACTTCCATACGCTGGCCTACCCCTAAGCCTAAGTAAAGAGCACCCAAATATATGTTCCAGACCCCAGAAAAGTGCGTAAAACACTTATTAGTCACAACTTCCATACGCTGGCCTACCCTAAGCCTAAGTAAAGAGCACCCAAATATATGTTCCAGACCCCAGAAAAAGTGCGTAAAACACTTATTAGTCACAACTTCCATACGCTGGCCTACCCTAAGCCTAAGTAAAGAGCACCCAAATATATGTTCCAGACCCCAGAAAAGTGCGTAAAACACTTATTAGTCACAACTTCCATACGCTGGCCTACCCTAAGCCTAAGTAAAGAGCACCCAAATATATGTTCCAGACCCCAGAAAAAGTGCGTAAAACACTTATTAGTCACAACTTCCATACGCTGGCCTACCCCTAAGCCTAAGTAAAGAGCACCCAAATATATGTTCCAGACCCCAGAAAAAGTGCGTAAAACACTTATTAGTCACAACTTCCATACGCTGGCCCCTAAGCCTAAGTAAAGAGCACCCAAATATATGTTCCAGACCCCAGAAAAGTGCGTAAAACACTTATTAGTCACAACTTCCATACGCTGGCCTACCCCTAAGCCTAAGTAAAGAGCACCCAAATATATGTTCCAGACCCCAGAAAAGTGCGTAAAACACTTATTAGTCACAACTTCCATACGCTGGCCTACCCCTAAGCCTAAGTAAAGAGCACCCAAATATATGTTCCAGACCCCAGAAAAGTGCGTAAAACACTTATTAGTCACAACTTCCATACGCTGGCCTACCCCTAAGCCTAAGTAAAGAGCACCCAAATATATGTTCCAGACCCCAGAAAAGTGCGTAAAACACTTATTAGTCACAACTTCCATACGCTGGCCTACCCCTAAGCCTAAGTAAAGAGCACCCAAATATATGTTCCAGACCCCAGAAAAAGTGCGTAAAACACTTATTAGTCACAACTTCCATACGCTGGCCTACCCCTAAGCCTAAGTAAAGAGCACCCAAATATATGTTCCAGACCCCAGAAAAGTGCGTAAAACACTTATTAGTCACAACTTCCATACGCTGGCCTACCCCTAAGCCTAAGTAAAGAGCACCCAAATATATGTTCCAGACCCCAGAAAAGTGCGTAAAACACTTATTAGTCACAACTTCCATACGCTGGCCTACCCCTAAGCCTAAGTAAAGAGCACCCAAATATATGTTCCAGACCCCAGAAAAGTGCGTAAAACACTTATTAGTCACAACTTCCATACGCTGGCCTACCCCTAAGCCTAAGTAAAGAGCACCCAAATATATGTTCCAGACCCCAGAAAAGTGCGTAAAACACTTATTAGTCACAACTTCCATACGCTGGCCTACCCCTAAGCCTAAGTAAAGAGCACCCAAATATATGTTCCAGACCCCAGAAAAGTGCGTAAAACACTTATTAGTCACAACTTCCATACGCTGGCCTACCCCTAAGCCTAAGTAAAGAGCACCCAAATATATGTTCCAGACCCCAGAAAAGTGCGTAAAACACTTATTAGTCACAACTTCCATACGCTGGCCTACCCCTAAGCCTAAGTAAAGAGCACCCAAATATATGTTCCAGACCCCAGAAAAGTGCGTAAAACACTTATTAGTCACAACTTCCATACGCTGGCCTACCCCTAAGCCTAAGTAAAGAGCACCCAAATATATGTTCCAGACCCCAGAAAAGTGCGTAAAACACTTATTAGTCACAACTTCCATACGCTGGCCTACCCTAAGCCTAAGTAAAGAGCACCCAAATATATGTTCCAGACCCCAGAAAAAGTGCGTAAAACACTTATTAGTCACAACTTCCATACGCTGGCCTACCCCTAAGCCTAAGTAAAGAGCACCCAAATATATGTTCCAGACCCCAGAAAAGTGCGTAAAACACTTATTAGTCACAACTTCCATACGCTGGCCTACCCCTAAGCCTAAGTAAAGAGCACCCAAATATATGTTCCAGACCCCAGAAAAGTGCGTAAAACACTTATTAGTCACAACTTCCATACGCTGGCCTACCCTAAGCCTAAGTAAAGAGCACCCAAATATATGTTCCAGACCCCAGAAAAAGTGCGTAAAACACTTATTAGTCACAACTTCCATACGCTGGCCTACCCCTAAGCCTAAGTAAAGAGCACCCAAATATATGTTCCAGACCCCAGAAAAGTGCGTAAAACACTTATTAGTCACAACTTCCATACGCTGGCCTACCCCTAAGCCTAAGTAAAGAGCACCCAAATATATGTTCCAGACCCCAGAAAAGTGCGTAAAACACTTATTAGTCACAACTTCCATACGCTGGCCTACCCCTAAGCCTAAGTAAAGAGCACCCAAATATATGTTCCAGACCCCAGAAAAGTGCGTAAAACACTTATTAGTCACAACTTCCATACGCTGGCCTACCCCTAAGCCTAAGTAAAGAGCACCCAAATATATGTTCCAGACCCCAGAAAAAGTGCGTAAAACACTTATTAGTCACAACTTCCATACGCTGGCCTACCCTAAGCCTAAGTAAAGAGCACCCAAATATATGTTCCAGACCCCAGAAAAAGTGCGTAAAACACTTATTAGTCACAACTTCCATACGCTGGCCTACCCCTAAGCCTAAGTAAAGAGCACCCAAATATATGTTCCAGACCCCAGAAAAAGTGCGTAAAACACTTATTAGTCACAACTTCCATACGCTGGCCTACCCTAAGCCTAAGTAAAGAGCACCCAAATATATGTTCCAGACCCCAGAAAAGTGCGTAAAACACTTATTAGTCACAACTTCCATACGCTGGCCTACCCCTAAGCCTAAGTAAAGAGCACCCAAATATATGTTCCAGACCCCAGAAAAGTGCGTAAAACACTTATTAGTCACAACTTCCATACGCTGGCCTACCCCTAAGCCTAAGTAAAGAGCACCCAAATATATGTTCCAGACCCCAGAAAAGTGCGTAAAACACTTATTAGTCACAACTTCCATACGCTGGCCTACCCTAAGCCTAAGTAAAGAGCACCCAAATATATGTTCCAGACCCCAGAAAAAGTGCGTAAAACACTTATTAGTCACAACTTCCATACGCTGGCCTACCCTAAGCCTAAGTAAAGAGCACCCAAATATATGTTCCAGACCCCAGAAAAGTGCGTAAAACACTTATTAGTCACAACTTCCATACGCTGGCCTACCCTAAGCCTAAGTAAAGAGCACCCAAATATATGTTCCAGACCCCAGAAAAAGTGCGTAAAACACTTATTAGTCACAACTTCCATACGCTGGCCTACCCTAAGCCTAAGTAAAGAGCACCCAAATATATGTTCCAGACCCCAGAAAAAGTGCGTAAAACACTTATTAGTCACAACTTCCATACGCTGGCCTACCCCTAAGCCTAAGTAAAGAGCACCCAAATATATGTTCCAGACCCCAGAAAAGTGCGTAAAACACTTATTAGTCACAACTTCCATACGCTGGCCTACCCTAAGCCTAAGTAAAGAGCACCCAAATATATGTTCCAGACCCCAGAAAAGTGCGTAAAACACTTATTAGTCACAACTTCCATACGCTGGCCTACCCCTAAGCCTAAGTAAAGAGCACCCAAATATATGTTCCAGACCCCAGAAAAGTGCGTAAAACACTTATTAGTCACAACTTCCATACGCTGGCCTACCCCTAAGCCTAAGTAAAGAGCACCCAAATATATGTTCCAGACCCCAGAAAAAGTGCGTAAACACTTATTAGTCACAACTTCCATACGCTGGCCTACCCCTAAGCCTAAGTAAAGAGCACCCAAATATATGTTCCAGACCCCAGAAAAGTGCGTAAAACACTTATTAGTCACAACTTCCATACGCTGGCCTACCCCTAAGCCTAAGTAAAGAGCACCCAAATATATGTTCCAGACCCCAGAAAAAGTGCGTAAAACACTTATTAGTCACAACTTCCATACGCTGGCCTACCCTAAGCCTAAGTAAAGAGCACCCAAATATATGTTCCAGACCCCAGAAAAGTGCGTAAAACACTTATTAGTCACAACTTCCATACGCTGGCCTACCCCTAAGCCTAAGTAAAGAGCACCCAAATATATGTTCCAGACCCCAGAAAAGTGCGTAAAACACTTATTAGTCACAACTTCCATACGCTGGCCTACCCTAAGCCTAAGTAAAGAGCACCCAAATATATGTTCCAGACCCCAGAAAAGTGCGTAAAACACTTATTAGTCACAACTTCCATACGCTGGCTACCCCTAAGTGCCTAAGTAAAGAGCACCCAAATATATGTTCCAGACCCCAGAAAAGTGCGTAAAACACTTATTAGTCACAACTTCCATACGCTGGCCTACCCTCCTAAGCCTAAGTAAAGAGCACCCAAATATATGTTCCAGACCCCAGAAAAAGTGCGTAAAACACTTATTAGTCACAACTTCCATACGCTGGCCTACCCTAAGCCTAAGTAAAGAGCACCCAAATATATGTTCCAGACCCCAGAAAAAGTGCGTAAAACACTTATTAGTCACAACTTCCATACGCTGGCCTACCCCTAAGTAAAGAGAGCTAAATATATGTTCCAGACCCCAGAAAAGTGCGTAAAACACTTATTAGTCACAACTTCCATACGCTGGCCTACCCCTAAGCCTAAGTAAAGAGCACCCAATATATGTTGCAGACCCCAGAAAAGTGCGTAAAACACTTATTAGTCACAACTTCCATACGCTGGCCTAGCCTAAGCCTAAGTAAAGAGCACCCAAATATATGTTCCAGACCCCAGAAAAAGTGCGTAAAACACTTATTAGTCACAACTTCCATACGCTGGCCTACCCCTAAGCCTAAGTAAAGAGCACCCAAATATATGTTCCAGACCCCAGAAAAAGTGCGTAAAACACTTATTAGTCACAACTTCCATACGCTGGCCTACCCTAAGCCTAAGTAAAGAGCACCCAAATATATGTTCCAGACCCCAGAAAAGTGCGTGAAACACTTATTAGTCACAACTTCCATACGCTGGCCTACCCTAAGCCTAAGTAAAGAGCACCCAAATATATGTTCCAGACCCCAGAAAGTGCGTAAAACACTTATTAGTCACAACTTCCATACGCTGGCCTACCCTAAGCCTCCTGTAAAGAGCACCCAAATATATGTTCCAGACCCCAGAAAAAGTGCGTAAACACTTATTAGTCACAACTTCCATACGCTGGCCTACCCCTAAGCCTAAGTAAAGAGCACCCAAATATATGTTCCAGACCCCAGAAAAAGTGCGTAAAACACTTATTAGTCACAACTTCCATACGCTGGCCTACCCCCTAAGCCTAAGTAAAGAGCACCCAAATATATGTTCCAGACCCCAGAAAAAGTGCGTAAAACACTTATTAGTCACAACTTCCATACGCTGGTCTACTCCAAGCCTAAGTAAAGAGCACCCAAATATATGTTCCAGACCCCAGAAAAGTGTAAAACACTATTAGTCACAACTTCCATACGCTGGCCTACCCTAAGCCTAAGTAAAGAGCACCCAAATATATGTTCCAGACCCCAGAAAAGTGCGAAACACTTATTAGTCACAACTTCCATACGCTGGCCTACCCTAAGCTAAGTAAAGAGCACCCAAATATATGTTCTAGACCCCAGAAAAGTGAAACACTTATTAGTCACAACTTCCATACGCTGGCCTACCCCTGTAAGTAAAGAGCACCCAAATATATGTTCCAGACCCCAGAAAAAGTGCGTAAAACACTTATTAGTCACAACTTCCATGGCCACCCTAAGCCTAAGAAGAGCACCCAAATATATGTTCCAGACCCCAAAGTGCGTAAAACACTTATTAGTCACAACTTCCATACGCTGGCCAGCCTCCCTAAGCCTAAGTAAAGAGCACCAAATATATGTTCCAGACCCCAGAAAAAGTGCGTAAAACACTTATTAGTCACAACTTCCATACGCTGGATCTACCCCTAAGCCCTAAGCAAGAGGCACCCAATATATGTTCCAGACCCAGAAAAGTGCGTAAAACACTTATTAGTCACAACTTCCATACGCTGGCCTACCCCTAAGCCTAAGTAAAGAGACACCAAATATGTTCCAGACCCCAGAAAAGTGCAAAACACTTATTAGTCACAACTCCCACATGGCCTTCAGGCCTATTTCCATAATAGCGCCCGATTTTCTTAATTTTGTCTTTTCTTCTTCCTCAAAATTTACAAAAGGCAAATGTTAACTAAGTATTTAACTGGAATTCAATTGAATACC